>LOJH01002575.1:27146-41873 GCA_001685095.1 Ellobius talpinus
AGAGAGAGAGAGAGAGAGAGAGAGAGAATTGAGTTGTGGAGTTGGAGGGAAAAGTGAAGTGGGGGTTGCTCAGTGGGGACATCTTCACCCCCATCAGATCCCATTGAAGAGGACCCACATTAGGGTCCCGTGAGAGTGCTAAATGGTCTTATGAAACACTCACTCTTCCATGGCCCCTGTGCAGCACACCTAAGGCAGCGCTGTCCTTACTCACTTAAGGCACCTACAGACAAATCCTTTTCCTTTTTGACTTCTGCCAGCGCAGGACACAGGTGCATGCTTTTAGTTCCCCAAATCAAGGGTTGGTTTTCTGAGGTATCTGGAGGCCTTCTCAGGTGGCTCAAGATGCAGACAAGTATTCCCTCATCTCCCATAGTGTGGGTGAGACCACAAAGCACACACCTGACTGCTGAAGCCCTTTCCCTGACAATGCCAGAGGTCTTTGTATCACCTGCAGATGTAGGGGCCGTTACTGACACAGCGCTGCTCCTTTTCCACGTTTTTCCTCAATTGATATGTTGAGAAAATATGGGCAGAATATAAAGATATTTAAAATATCACTGTGTTTAAAGCTTTATGCTTGTTTGTTTGTTTGGTTCAAGACAGGGTTTCTCTGTGTAGCCCTAGCTGTCCTGGAACTAGCTTTGTAGACCAGGCTGGCCTTGATCTCACAGAGGTGTTTTAAACTTTGAGATGTTCAACCTAAATCCAGGAAAGATCTGATGCCACATACCCTCAGACATGCTTTTTGCTTTCTTTTGTTTTGCTTAAAATGAATGAAGTTCAGCTCTATCAGTTTACTTATCTGCTTATCTTGAGATGATTAAGCAATCCTCCCTCTGGTCTGTTAATAGGATCCTTTATATGGGTGGGTTTCCTGTTGAGGCAGACGCACAATACCAGAGGAACGCTACTTCGTCAGAATCTATTACTTCACAGCTTACATCTGACCTATTACTTTTATTCAAGACCATTTCATTCCTATCCGTGAGATGGATTTCTCTATGATTTTCTTTTCTTACACTCTCTGTCATCGCTATGCTCTCTTAAAAAAGATAAGGGAATATCACTCTCTGTGTTTTGAGCTATCTTTTTTCTTGAATGTTTGGTGACATCGTTTGTAAAATAGCTTCAATAAAATTTCTGAAATACACATTTCTGATCTTTTTCAATCTTTAAATGTTGACATGTTGAAATAGTATATTTTCAGTCAAATATTCTGAAATTATATGTATAAAGTTAGGTATCATCAAAGAATTTAAATATCGTAAAAAATCACTTGACTCTAGAATTTTTCTACTTTTAAATTTTCTGTGTCATTTGTCTTCTTTCTTCCTTCCTCTCTTCCTTCTTTTCTTCCTTTCTCTTTCTCTTTCCTTCTTTTCTCTTTCTCTTTCTTGCTCTCTTTTTTCTTTCTCTTTCTCTTCTCCCTCCTTTCTTCTTTATTCTTCATTTGTGGAAATCTTTAAGTCTTTTAAAGAGAAAATACTGATTGTGTTTATCATTTCTTCTATATTGAATATGTGTTTTCTAGTTTCTATTTCTGTTTTATTGGAGTTTTCTGACCTTTTTTACAGTGTCTACATTTCAGATGCTTATAAATTTTGATAATACTCTCTCCCAGGAGCCAGACTATCTAATAAAAATCCCAGAGTCAGGCAAGCAAACTCTCCCTTTGAGTTGTTGGTCAGGAGGTACCCAGTAACAACCCAAATGGGTAAGCTTTTACCATTGCTCTCAGCTGTTTCCCAGCATGTCTTGGTAAACTCTCTGAGATTTGTCAGGATTTGGAGTAGATATTACACCAGCTAATTCATGGTGCCCCTCAGCATGGGCGTTTTGCTGTCCATTTAACGTCTTGATTCTCTGAATTCCTTTAAGATATTATATTTCACTGTTTGGTATCATCCAACAAACTCTGGGGCTCTTCCTGCTCACCATGGTTACTTTCTATCACATTGTCTTCAAGTTTATGTGCTCTTGACTTTGTTGTGTCTGCCCAGTGGCTAAATCTATTCAGTGTTCTGCTTTGTTTTGAGATCACAGTTTACAGTTCTAGAATTTTCTCTTTTCTTCATATTTATATTCTACAATATAAACTTTCCTGCTGAAATTGTATTCACGGTAGACATGTTATTTTACTTTATTAACAATAGTTACAAGGAAAAACTGTCAAATCCTTATTTGTTTACTTCCAACATCTGGTATATCTGAAGGTAGGACTAAATTAAAATTCCTTTGAGAAATGTCTAAATTTTTTATCAAAAGATACTTCTATATGCTAAAATTATAAGTAATTTCTCTCCCTGACTCTATCTTATTTTTGCATGTTGGGTAATTTTAATCCAAGGCTTATAATCTGAGTGGCAAACAACTTTGCGATGATATGAGAGTAGAATGCATTCAGTCTATGTCTTGGACTGTTTACAACAATATAGTCATGGCTCAGATAATAAGAGGAACCTGTAATTTTTCTCACTCTTCTAAGTTGATAGAGTCAGATTTATGTCAGATATGCTTATAAGATTAAATATATTAAGTCAAATTTATGTCAGGATTATTTATTAAGTGATTTAACAGACATTTAAATCAATTAATCAATAGCTAACTATTAATATAAAAACACTGTGTTGCTTTTGATTATTACGTATAATTTTTCAATATTTATGTTACAATCTGCAGTCAAAATATAATTTCAAATACCAAACACTGCTCCAAAAAGAATGCAAGAAACTGTCTTGTGTGTGTGTGTGTTTGTGTGTGTGTGTGTGTGTACACGTGCACAGTCATGCAGTAGAATTTGATATGGGCATATTTCTCCATCAGTCTCTTGATGAACCAGAAGCTTAGCCTTTCAGCTCTTCTGGCTAGTCATTTTGTTCCAGGGATTCCTGGTTTCTGTACTGTGCATGCTGCGATCACAGAGAAGTTAATATACAAAATATCTAAGGACAGATTTGCTGCTTGTTAAAATAACCATGTATGCCTCTTACCTTCCAAATGTCAAGGAGAGAAGCCAAAGCACTGTAACTTGAAGGCACACTGACTCCAAAGACTGCACTTCCTCTCTTTACTGGCTCTAGGAAAGGTGGTCTTCACATTGACCTCTGCTCCTGTGATTCAACTAAGGGAATTATCTGCAATGACTGCATGTGATAATCATTTTTAGAAGACACAATTTCTCTGTGATTAAAGTCTGTTCTAAGCTGGGCAATGGTGGTGCACGCCTTTAATCCCAGCACTCAGGAGGCAGAGGCAGGCGAATCTGGGTGAGTTTGAGGCAGCCTGGTCTACAAGAGCTAGTTTCTAGGACCGGCTCCAAAGCTACAGAGAAAGCCTATACTCAAGAAACAAAAACAAAACAAAAATTCTGTTCTAAGTACTCTGCTATTCATACTGAAGTTGCTCCATTAGACTTGGCTATCTCTTTGAAAGACACTGATAATTGTTTAGCTTGGGTGGTTTGGTTACAGGAAATTTTATTATACTTCTTTTTGTATGAAAAATTACATAATATAAACTTTGAGAAAATATATCTCTACAACTAAGAGATACACGCCATGTAAGCATTCCTGTGAATTATCTATCACAAGTTCACTTTCAAGGCAACAGTTCAGAACACAGTATTTTGCATAGGCGTATCAGCTTTGGAGACTGATGGTCAAATTTGAATTCTGTCTCTGGGTAGCCTTGTTCACATTAGTTTCTCGCTGTCTCAGCTTCCCCTTTCTTTCTTTCTCCTGGTTCTTTCCTCTGCTCCATTTTTGTTCTTTTATTAATTAATTAATTTTTTTTAGATGAGAGCCAAATAACATACTTCTTGGGTTCTCTGTGTACCAGATGGAGCATCACATGCAGAATTAGGCTGAACAAATTTGATCTCTGACATCTCATCTATATACTGCCACTCTCTTTTCTTTCACAATACCATAGCTCTGTTCTTTTATGGAGCAGCAACTCAAAAAGACCAAACCTAAGAATAATAGGAATAGAAGAAGGAAAGAATCCCAGCTCAAAAACCCAGAAAATGTATATGACAAATCATAGAAGAAAATTTCCCTAACCTCAAGAAGATACAAGAAGCTTACAGAACGCCAAACAGATCAAATCAGAAAAGAAAGACCATGCTTCACATAATAATCAAAACATTAAATATACAGAACAAAGAAAGAATATATATAAAGAATATATATGTACACACACATGCACACACACATACACACACACACACGAATCAGCATCTCTTTGAGTTTGCCTGCCTGAATCCCAGCTGTACTTTGGGTCTCAAATCTCACTTCTTCAGACAAATACTATCGACCCACCAAGCCCCGTGCTTATGTGATGCAAATGGTCTTAGAAATTTTCCTCAATGGCGCATAACTCTGTTTTGTTTAGTTAGCTGTTATCAATTGTTTCTCCCTGACTCCTCTGCCAGACGATAAATCTGTGAGGGGGTCAATCCTCTCTTTTACTTTCATATCCCCAACATTATTTTATGAAATATTATTATTAATACTCTTACATTTACAAGAAACATTTGATATAAATTTTGTAAGGCCTTTGCCAGAGTGTGTGGTGTTGAGTTTTCTTTAGAGCAGTGGTTCTCAATCTGTGGGTTGTGACTCCTTGGGAGAGGGGAGGATCAAGCAACCCTTTCACAGGGATTGCATATCAGATATCCTGCATATCAGATATTTATATCACAATTTACAACAGTAGCAAAATCACAGTTATGTAGTAGCAACAAAATAATAATTTGGTTGGGAGTCACCACAGCATGAGGAACTGTATTAAAGGGTCACAGCATCAGGGAGGGTGAGAACCACTGCTCTACAGAATCACTACAGGTTACATTATAAAGACATCTTTTTTATTTGTACACGAGCAATCTGTGACTTAGCAAAATGTTTTCACGGTCCCTTAATCATGGATACTGCTTAGCTGAAATGTGTACAGCAAGATCAGTGGCCTCTGACAGCATCTAAAGTCGCATAATCTTTTTTCAGTCAGTGTTGTAGAAGTGTTGCAATTTGTGCCGGAACAGAATACAGTTAGAAGGGAGTAGGGGCTGCTTTGCCATTTGTGCCTTAATCAGTGTGCTCATTTGTTCATCCGTTGGCTATTTTGCCCTGTCATATCTCTTGGGGAAAACATCATACCTCAAACTTCATTTCCCATGGTGTCAAAATCTTGTGTCACCTTGGGTACACAGGGACAAAATAGTGACTTTTGAAAGTTAGAGTGTTCTCCTGTCTATTGTTGCTTTCCTGGGATCTCCTTCAGCAGGTGTAGGAGAGTGCCATAGGTGGTTGATGCTTCTGCTTGGCAGGGTGCAGGATCCCCAACACCTGGAACAGCTGAAGCCAAGACCCACTAATGATTTCATTGCTCGACTCCATTTGTAGTGTAAATCCTACAGAGGTGCTCCAGGCCTTTCTATTCTTAGCCAAAGAGTCACAAGCTGGGGGGTGTGCCGCTTTCCCAATCAGTACCCCTTTTAGCTCCTAACACAGAACATATGGTTGTTGAAGAGGCTACGGTATTATAGAAATGTCATTATAGAATTTTTCTCTGTTAACATGTATCATCTGTCACTTAATTGTTTGTTTTACAGCCCATACCTATAATGGACTACGTGGGGACCATTTATATCATTTAACAATGAATGCCTTTAATTAGTATCTTATGCAACTGGAACATGTTAAGGAAGCTGACACAAATCTGGCTGGGGTGAGAGATTCCATGTGAATTTCATTATGGAATGGCTGAGACGTTATAGTCGCACAGGTACCAAAATTCTGAGTCCCTGGATGCTGCCATACATGCTGTGGACACCGAGGATGTGTGAAAATGACACGCCATTTACTGGGCTTCGCTCAGCTCATGAGCATATTAGACTGCTTCACTTTGTTTCCTAAACCTCAAATGCCCGAGAGGGCTCATTCAGGAACCTGCATGGGCATGCAGGTACATTATGGAGACAATGTGAGCCTTGAGGAAGAATACAGGAAAAGGAAGTGAGCCACACTTTATAGTAATCTTGCTTAATATTAAATGAGAGGTTGGCAGTTGGGCAAAGTATTTTTGTTAACTGGTGCAAATGACTTTCTTCATTCTCAGCTTTTGACACTATTTTTTTTGTTCGAAAGACACCTTATTAGCATCTTGGATGGACCGACTCTAAACTGGCTTTAGTAGACAATGAGGAAATAGTTACCTGTCTAGGCCCATCACCAAGTGACTCCAGTTAAATATATTGAAGGAGATCGCCATGTCAGCAACCTAGTCTTAAATTCCTCTGCAAAGAAATTGCCCTATTGCTAAAATAGAGGCTGGCAGCGCATGCCAGACAGACTCAAAGCCCCAGCGTGTGATCCATCCTCACCCTCTTGGAGGATTCTGTGAGGTGTACACCTTATATTCATCTGTCATCTTGGTGTAGAAAAACCAGACAGCACTGTCGCATGTTGATCTCAACTTCAGAAAGAAGGCTAATTGTTTTGTCAAACCAAAATGAATTTTAAATGCTGACGTTTTATATACATACACACTTACGCACGCATTGGTGATGCGCTGTCACTTGGTGAAAAGTAATCCCAGGTTTTGCGTGCTGTATTTTTCCTTTACAGAGCACTGCTAGACACTGAAGTGAGCAATACATTATATGAAGTTTTCTGTGCAATCTTTAAAGTACTGCTTAGTGACAGTGTATGCACATTTTTAAGCTGAATACATCTTGCAGTTAGAAGCTGCTTTTGCTGATGGTGTGCTTTGCTCAGTAAATACACCAGAACATGAAATACCTTCACTATCACAAGAAATCCTGAACCTCTGGCAAGTATCTGCTTCTGGTTACTAATGCCAACCCAAAGGGTAGAGATTGCAGTGGCAGTTACTACTGAGTGTGTCACCTTCCCTGATGATAACTCCAGGCCACTTTGCCTGTCACTGTCCTCCACAGTTCTACTTTCTTTAGGCTCCAAGGAGGCAGACACCTAGTGTATATATTTGCAGGTGATCCATGGACATGATTTTACTCTCTATAGGTATTTTGCCGGAATTTGATTTGATTCCCCCCAAAAAATATGTCTGCTCCCTTATCTGTTTTGATAGCTGCTTCTCTCTGTGTTCAGAACTTCAGCACCATCTACTCCTTATGCATAGATATGTCCCACCTCTGACTCAGGCTACACAGTCACACTGAATCTCTGTGTAGCTCTGTATTATAATAGCTTCTCATGTCCACTGTGTACAACTGACTGTGTGTTTTCCCACAGACAGCAACTTTCTCTTATAGGGGCTTTTTGCATGTTATATTTGAAGTTGCATTTCTGATAATCATCATCTTTCAGTGATTTACACTCATGCAGGAGACAATACTTTTATTTTTCTTTTGCTCAAGTTGCATATTCCAGAGGAGACATTTGATTTCATTAAGACTCAGAAATGAACTTGACCTCCATTTATGTCTGTGTCTTTTCTAGTATCAGCAGCATGAACTTTTTTTTATAAAAATGCTTCATCTGTTTCTTCTAGTGAGTCATATTAAAAAAGCACAGTCTGCTTTGAAATCTCACTAAGGGGAGATAAGACATAAGTCACCATTCACTTCCAAGTCAAAATAAAATGTAGCACAAAACAGAGTAGAAATAAAATATTTTATATTGAATATACTCAAGGTCTGTATGATGATGGGGTGGTAGGGAAATTATTGGAAGTCCTCTACTTTCCAAAAGGTCCCTTTGGGGTTCATGTGTCATTGCTAGAGTTAGGTTGTAGCCAACAGTTTTATCTGAATTATATGGAGTTTCTGAAGCTTGAAAAACAGAAAGCACCATCAGATTTGATGCCTGGGTGCAGTCAGCATAGTCCAAATAAGGAAGGGGAGTTCAGAGAAGGAAGGGGCAGTTCAGAGAAGGAAGAGGGGGATCCAGAGAAGGAAGGGGGAATCCAGAGAAGGAAGGGGGAGTCCAGAGAAGGAAGGTGGAATCCAGAGAAGGAAGAGGGAGTCCAGAGAAGGAAGGGAGAGTTCAGAGAAGGAAGGGGGAATCCAGAGAAGGAAGGGGGAATCCGGAGAAGGAAGGGGGAATCCAGAGAAGGAAGAGGGAGTCCAGAGAAGGAAGAGGGAGTTCAGAGAAGGAAGAAGGAGACCAGAGAAGGAAGAGAGAGTTCAGAGAAGGAAGGGGGAATCCAGAGAAGGAAGGGGAAGTCCAGAGAGGGAAGAGGGGTATAAAGATCCTTCTCTCCTGTGAGCTGGGGTCTCTTGATAAGCAGAGGAAAGGCTTTAATGAGCAACTGGATCCTGTGGCTTGAAATGAGGAAAGGGCTCTGGCAGTGGGACCACATTGACAAAAAACCATTACTAGAACAGTAAAGGGAGTGGTGCAGCTCAGGGTGATATGTGAGGCAGGCTAGAGGTCAGACCTGCCGCTGCTATGCAGACACTGGCTTCTACTAAGTCCATTGGTCTAAACTAGTCAAGTCATAGCTGTCTTGCAACCCTACTCAACGAGAGAAGCCATTAAAATGTTTAGCTGGAAAACCCTAAGTCAACTAAGGGTACACAATCTTAAGATACTGGAGTCCTCGATATCTGTTGTCTTAATTTTACTTTTCTCTCTGACTGAATTCTTGCCAGCTAGAGAGTCATAGCAGAAGTGGGTGAAGAACCTTGTCAAACAAGCCTGGAAACTTGAGTTCAATTTTGGGAAATCCATAGAAAGATGGATGGAGACAGCCGGTAACTCAACAAAGTTATTCTCTGACCTCCGTGTGCGTGTGGCAGCATGCCTGCCCACATATGTATATCATCATGCACACCAACAATAAGAATAGTAACTATGAATTTAAATGCAGAAGAATAACAAATGCCAACGACCACAGAAATGTAATTCTGAAAGAAATTTAAAATAACCTTGGTATCATAGAATAACTCGTGGGTCCCTGTCTCATCACATTGTCATCTCATAACAGTGTTCAAGGACTCTTAACTCTGAAATCATGAAGAGGTGATTAATGGACAAGTTGTCTCACTTGTAAGTCAAGAAGGGATTAGGCATGGCTAATCCTTTTAAAGTGTTTTGCTGAATAAGGAAAACTGAACCGGGAAGGATTTAGGTACTATGATGGCAAAGCTTGGCCCCTTTGATTCTGTTTGCAAACATACTAATGCCCGGACTAGACCAAATTGATAGGAAGACGGTGCCGTAGACAATGGAATCCTTTGCTAAAAATAACCACTAGAAATAAAGTAGTCTGTCAACTTCGTATGCTTACGGTAGCCCTAAAATGTGATGGCCAGTGCATTACATGAGATTGCATGAATGAATCTAAGTGTATGGACTTAATCATTATGGCAGATGTAGAATTGGATATGTTGATAGATCAAATTGAAAGCTCAAGTTACAAAAGAGAGTAACAATATACGGGGGTCACACTATGTGATGGCCAATCTTTATTTTCGACTTGACTGGGTTTATCACTACCTGAAGATACCTCTAGGTGTACCTATGATGATGCTTCTAAAGAGATTTAACTGAGGGGAAGACCCCCGAATATCAGTAACAACATCCCTGACTGAAGAAAAGATTGACAAAGTGTAATGGCCAATGTTCACCTCTTTCTGCTTTCTAATTGTGGACACCATACTCCTAACCCATGTCCTTCCTCTATGATGGACTGTATACCTTCTTAAATGGGGAGAGAAAAATAAAAAAGCTTTTTCCCTTAAGCTTTTTTTTCTAGTAGGTATATTCACACGCTAGCAAGAAAATTAATGAGTACATGTCATTTAAAAAATGTTTTTGATGATATATTAGTCAGAATAGTTAGTGGAATGTGAGCAGCCATGAGAATGAACTCAAATATGATAGTGGCATAAAAGATTAGATGAGTTCCTATAGCACTAAAGGAACACAAATCAAGTATAATTTTGAAATATCAGCTATAAAAATGTTGATAAGACAGTCTGTGCTTAGTTGTTCACACGGTGACTTACAATGAACAATAGTGTTAGTGACCATGTCTGCTCCCCACTCAAATAATATAGGATAGTCTAATATAGCCAAAAATAAATTTTTTAAAGCACAGATATTTTCTTGGCATATATATTGATCAAGACATTTTTGTTGATCAATGATAGAATATGATGTTGGATTTTTATGAACACATAAAATAAAATTATTAAAAATAACCTACCTTCAAAACAATTGTCAGAACTAATGGCATGTAGCCCATATTGCCTGTCAGGAGGTAGCCACTGAGGTGGGGATCATGAGGGAGCTGAACATCTTCCAGTGTTAATACAGAGAAAGCTTCCTGGGTGAGGAGACTTTTTTGGTTAGGAAAAGTTGGGGTCAGTTTGGGCTATCAAATTATCACAATTATAATCATATACTCACCCTTTCTAAAGCTGTTCGATGAACAAGAAAAACTGGTTTACATGTTTGCAATCCAATATTTCCCCAATTAAATAGGATGTCAATGAGGCACCATTAAAATGACATTCTTTTAAGCACTAGAAGATAGTAAGGAATAGATATATTGGGTTCTGACTATGTACCAGGCACTCATAACTTTTCAACTCGCAACTTTCTTCTGGTGATCTTCAGCACAGACACAGTACGGCTTATTTAATTTTGTAGATGAAATCCCTTCCCCACATCATCCAATAGGAATGCCGAGAGCCCTGGAGCACACATATAGGTCCATTAGTTTCTAGACACTGAATTCTCTCTCACTCTGCAGTTTCCCAGTAATCATCTGAGTTCTCCTCAGATGTGCCTTCCAATGCAAAATGAAAATGTGGTAAGCAGAACAATAGCCTTACAAAGATGTCTACACTCCATTTTCCAGAACCTAGGGATGTGCTGCCTTGCATGGTAAATGGACTTTGCATATGTGGTGGCATTTATGGTGTTGATTTGGAATATTGTCTCGGATTACCTGTGTGAATCTACTGTATTCAATAGGGTTCTTTTAATGCTAACAAGAGCAAGGAAGCCCCCCACCCAAATGGAGATGTAGAGACAGAAGGAAATGATAGTGGGATGACTTTGGAGATGGAGGAAGTGGTCGAGAAGTTAAGAATACAGTTGCCTCTAGCATCTGTAAAAGTGGAACAAACAATTTCCTTCAGAATATCCTGAAAGCATGTGGCCCTGTTTACAACTTGATCTTGTTCTATGACTCTCAAAATGAATTTCTGACCTCTAGGATATATAAGGAAAAAGTGTGTGTGGCTTTAAACTGCCCAGTCAATGTTACTGACACCAGGAATAGGAGACAAATGCAGGAAATGGAGAGGAACTCCATTTTTTAAAATCTGGGAGAAATGTATACTAGTGGTATTTTTACAGTGACACTTTGGTAAAACCTGTTGGTAGACTTTTCCGGCCTATCTCTGAGAAGTAGTTCAGACGACGTAATAATCAGGGAAGATTGTGACTGGGAACCACTACATAGTCCCTTGTGGGTAATTATCCAGTCAGATCAAATAAACCACTAAGTCAGCACATATCAGAGTCTTGTGCCATAGCCTGAATTACTGTTTGGATCCACTCTTCCTTCTCTACAAGGGCTCACAGGCAGTAATCACATACATACTCAGTGTCATGGGGGAATGGAGTAGGAATTGTCATTTGGGGAGATACTAAGTATCATGACCACTAATAATAACCAGTTCTGAATACAACAGAAAGAAACCCCTGCTCACAACAGGTAGAAATGGGGAGAAAGTACAAGCACAGGAATAAGCTGAGGAAGACATTGCTGAAAGACACAGCAGTAGGCTTGACTCTGAGACTGCCTGTTTTGCTTCTATCATGATGCCATCACAATGACAGTTATCCTCAATTAGCTCACCAAGTTATTGTGACACCAAAGACAAATGCCAATAAGCTTTTCCTAAAGCTAGACAGGAAGACGCTGAAAAACAATGTGTGGATGGAAAACCATGGAAGAGGGAAGTCCCGGAAGTGGGAGTTTACTTTGGGCAGGCAGGTGCCTTTTTACCTAATTGCACTATGCAACATCAATAATTCACGCATCTGGGTAATGGTGCATGGACAGATGGTGGAAACGATCCCAAGAATAGAAAGTCTGGATGTCGATGAAACCGTATGAAGATACAGAAAATGATAATGGATGGAACCATGTGGGATGAAGAGAACTGTTTGAAAAGTCCAGAAATGGAACTTTATGCGATATTCTAGATTATGATGATAGCTCCTGAGAACTATCTCAGCTACTATTAAGACAAAGATGGTGTGTGTGGGGTGTGTGTGTGTGTGTGTGTGTGTGTGTGTGAAGTTCATGTGTGTATGTGAAACAGTGAATGGTGAAACTTCAAGTGTCATTTCTTAGGCACCATTCACTGTTTTTCTTTCGAGAGGATCTTCCACTGTCCTGGACCTGATCAAATAATTTAGATTGACTAGCTATTGAGTTGCAGGAATCTATCCATCTTTGTTTTCTTTTAGCACCGGGATTATAAGCATACACTATCACGCCCAACTTTTTAATTTTTTTTTTATTTGAGTTCTGGTGATTGAACTGAGCTGTTCATGCAAAGAGAACACTTTGCCAACTGAGCCATCATTCCCCAGCCCCAAAGATGGAATTTTAAAATGCTACTGCTGGATGAACTGGAAAACCATCTGGGCAAGATATTGTCAGATTCATTTCTCACGATATCGACAGAAATAAATTCTGAACTGGAGATGTAAATGTCAAAATAAAACTATAAACCAGATGAAGACATAAGAAAATGTCTCTATAACGTGAGCATAGTGTTCACATGGCCCGTTTCTGTCCTTCTACCTGTTTTCTATGTTTCTCTTATTTACATTTTCTCTTGTGTTTGAGTCTAGTGTTTGTTATCTAATTTATAAAAACTTCTAATCAATTAGTTTTTCTTATTTATATTTATCAGTATTATAAATAATGTTAGTGTATGGAAATGCATAGCCAATGGTATATTAGTGCTATATACATACAAACATGAACATGCACTATTTAATTTTGTGATCTTGTATTTTCAGTTTTTATCCTTTAGTAATTCCTTAAAGTCTCTTACCTTAGGTGGTTGTGGAGCTGTCTCAGCTGTTCTGTGTCTCTACTAATTTTAGAGACTGGGTGACTTTGCTTTTTTATTTTAAAATTGAAATGATAAACACATTAGTTTCCTCATTTTTGTTTATTCCAAACTCCTCCATCTACACCTTATTCTCTCTCAAATTCATGGCCTCTGGATGACTTTTCTTCTATTGTTGATATACAAATGTCATATATATATCAATATATATGATATACAAAAATATATTTATGGATACTGTATATCAATATATCATATATACCGATATATATCAAGATATATAAGTACAATTTGTTCATTCTCTATAGATTTAATTGTATGTATATTATTTCAGGACTGGTCATTTGGTATTGGATAGCCAATTAGGAGACTCTTCTCTGATAAAGACTATTTTAGCAGTATTCTTTAGTTGCTAAAGTTCATTGTCTAGGGGTGGAACTCTGGGACATTTCTCCTTTCCGTGTAGTCATGTGTACTGGTGGTATCTTGTTCAGGTCACGTTTAGGCAGCCTTGTGGCTTAGATTTCATGGGTATAGCTTCCCTGATGTGTCTAGGGGTCACATCTCCAGCAGACATATTATGCTTCTAGTTACAATCTTTCTACTTCCTCTTTCACAATGATCCTTGAGTGAGTCTTAGGTGCAGGGGTAGAAGAGTGGAAGTGGAGAGTGACTTTTTTTTTCAATAGATCCAAGATGTAGTTTCTTCTATTTAGGTTTTCAGTGAATTTGGAGTTTCATTTACTGAGTACTTTAGAGCTGCCCGGCTTTTCTAGGCTGGATGGTGACGCCCTGTTCTAGTCGCCTTTACGTTGTCATTTTTTCCCCTCCATATCCATTATGACTATTTACAACCTTTCCTACTTGTCATTAATTCTGTTTTAAATGGTGTCAATGGCTAGCCATTCTGCTTCTAATTCATTATATTTTCTGTAGTGTGGTGCTGTGCTTCCTAACCCTTGGCACTTCATTCTGTTGTTTCATTGTCTTATATATGAGGTCCTGTCTGACTTGACTTCCTTTCCTCTGTCGTTTACATGGGGTATCTCCTTTGTCTCTCTGCCCCATCTTGTGTGACTCTATTCTTTTTCAGTTCATCTCTCTGTCAACATTTCCTTCTAGGATCCTTTTGCAAAGTTTTGTAAGTGCTCTGTCCATCCTTTGCTTTGTATCGAGGGTGAAGTTTGTCATCCCCTCTCCCATCTTCGTTGGGAATTGTTTGTCTTTCCTTTGAAAATGTAGTCTAGTTGAGATTTTCTAGAGCCCAAATACCAGACTTTCAGTTGGAGAAAAACTTAAGCCAGAGATCTGTACAGCTATGTTTGTGGCTAATTTCTGTCCCTTCATCTCATGTTTTATTAAATTCTTTCTCCCCCAACAAACCCTGCAGAAAATTTAGTATATGAATAGCACATAGAAAATAAAATTATTTACCCATTAAGTTTCTTGATGCTTCATAAAGGATTAACGTATAATCCTACCTGAAAGGATTATATATAAAAAAGTATATATAAAAAGGATTATATATATAAAAAGTATATATAAAAAAGTATAATCCTACTGAAAGATAAATAGAAGAAGAAGAGGAAGAGGAAGAGGAAGAGGAAAGAAGAAGAAGAAGAAGAAGAAGAAGA
>LOJH01002576.1:1027-18279 GCA_001685095.1 Ellobius talpinus
AGAGAGAGAGAGAGAGAGAGAGAGGGAGAGAGGGAGAGAGGGAGAGAGAGAGAGGGAGAAAGGGAGAGAGAGAGAGAGATTGTCCCTCTCCTCCCTTTAACTCTTCGGAAGAAATTCCCGCAAGGTTTCTCTGGGGACAGGTGGAAAGTTAAGTGCCCCCTCCCCATTTTTCACTCCCGATTTGTGAATGCTTCTTGCTGTCCGCCTCTTGGCGAGCGCACACTCAGGTCTCTGAGTTCTCTCCTGGAAGAATGCGAGCGTGGAAGGCTGGGGTCTGTGCGGGCAGAAGCCAAGGGCTGGAGCCTGGGAGGATCAGGGCGGGGTCCCGGCCTGGCGCGCGGGTGGCAACGGTGGCCGGGTTTTGTTTGCAGGATATTGTTTTGTCTAACGGGTGCCTCGCAGGAGACGTGATTCGTCAGCCGCCTTAGTTTTCACTTGAGCGGAAAATAACGGCGGCTACGTGCAGTCCCAGCCTGCGGGGCTCGAGCGCGCAGTGCGTGTGCAGCCTCGGAGGTGCGCACGGGTGGGCGGCAGGGTGGGGGAAATCCTTTAGGGCTAGCGGGCCAAGCGGGTGAGTGCGCTCCGAGCTGGCCTTGGGTTCCTTCTGCGCTCTTCGGGACAGCCACCGCCGCCGCTCTGCAATTTAGCAGAAATCCGACAGGGGCCGCGTTTGCTGAGCGCATCCGGCCGGCGGCAGTCAGAGCGGGGCCGCGGGGCCAGGCCGCTCCGTGTAGACGTCGGGAGGGGGCCGGAGTGTGGTGGTGGTGGAGCAGACTGGGAGGGGCTCGGGAAGCGATCTTGGCTAGAGCGAGCACTGCTCCCCGTCCCTGCTGTACCCTCATGTCCTCTGCGAGTTGGGCAGCGAGGCGCGCCCGGGCCTTGACTCCCCCCCCCCGCCACAACCCCCAGGTCTCTAGGCTGGGCTTAGGTGAACTTGGGGTGAGGTGTGTGCGTGCTTATATGTGTGCGTGCGTGTGTATGTGTGTGGAAAGGAAGGCTAGAGTGGAGACACCCTGTTTTCTTTTCTGGTTTTTAACAACTGGATTTTGACTTTGAGATTAGCTTTGCTCACTGCTTGGGTCGGGAGGGGGGGCGATCTTTCCCCATCACTCACATCTTTGTTCATTGTTCACTGAGTGCAAGGCAGGCGACTTAGAGAAAAAAGGAGGGAGAGAAAGAGAGAGGCAGAAGAGGGGGGAGGAAGAAGAGAGAAAGAAGAGGGACCTGGGGGGCACACCCATGTCTCCTCCCGGGTCGTGTTGGAGGGTAAAATAGTAAACCCACGTATGGAGGGTCGCCAGGAAAGTGGACATTACCGCTTTAATTAACTTCGAGATGCTCCGGCGGCGGGACCTGGCGTAGCCGTGACGCGCCCCCATAAATCTGCCCGGTCGGGCTGCTCCAAGAACTCATACAGTAGCAGCTTCAGATCCAACGCGCGCCTCCCCGGCCGGAGTCCATTTGCATAATTGGATTTTTTTTTGCCTCCTTCTTCCCTGAAACTTGTTTGAAAACCCAAATGAAAACCGCGACGACCTGCACACTCAAAAGCAAGTGCCAAGTAAGTGCCCTGCGGTGGCCTCCGCGCACCCCGAGGTGAGGGCACAGAGCCCGGGGTGTGGGTGGGAGTGAAGTGCCCGGACCCGCTCGGGTGTGAGCGTGCAGAGGGTAGGAGCACTGCATCTACCGGGCTGGATGTTCATAGAACTTTTTTTTTTCTTTAAACTCCCACTATTGCCTCTCGACTTTTCTGGCGAGGTGAGGTGGTTGGGCCAAGCGTGTACCTGTGGCGAGACTGAAGAGGAGATCTTCCGGACACAGTTGAGAGTTGGGCATCCTGGTTCGCTGGGAGGGTGGCGGGTCCCTGTAACCGCCGCCACCGCCGCCAGCGTGGAGATCTGAGCTGCTGCGAGCGAGCGGGGTTGGCTGCCTATCGCGCCGCGCCGCTGAAGCAGTTTGTCACTAAATGCTTTCCCTATTATTCTAAAGGTTGCGTCTCCGTGTGTGCCTGCGTGAGTGTGTGCTCGCTTGTGTTTTGCCGTGCTTTAAAAGGAAGAAAATCAAGCAAAACAAGCGCAGGAAGGCTTCCCTTTTAATCCGCCTTCCCCTTCAGCCTCCTCTGTTTCTATTACTGGAAGAGCAGAGTGAGAGCTGTTTTGCCTAAGACAGGGTCACCACCAACAGATTGACAATTCGGTTGGAAAAGCTATAAATTCTCCAGCAGAGATGCAGCTGCAGGCATGACATGCCGGCTCCACCCTGGTCAGGAAAGTGGCTTGATAGTCTCAAATTATTAAAAAATATACAATGTGTTATTATTAGTGGTAGTATTTACAGAGAGCAGGATGGAGGGGGAAGTGAACTGTTTTGGAGACGACACCAGCTGTTCTTCCCATATCTGGGCCTGCCTGGGAACTTGCTGTGGGCAAAGCGCACCATCCCTCATAGCAGGGGCCTGGGACTCAGCTTTCAGCTCTGAGAGTCAAAGGGGGTGCATCCTCCCATAGCCCTTGGCCTCTGCTCTGAGAGAGCCTAGGGCTTTGGCTGAAGGCTGCTTTAGCTATGATGTCATCCTGATAATGGTGCAAATGTCTCTTGATCCCCACCATTACCCGCCTGGCCTGGCTGAGTTGTTAGTAATGATAGCAGTCTGCCCAGCTCCCTGACAATCATCGGACCCAGAGCCCTAGAAATTAGCCACCCCCACCTGACCGGCAAAGAGTCAGCTACCAAAAGCACTGGCCACTGAGCCCAGGTTTTACACTGATGGGCCCAACATAGATACTGGCGAGGTTGTCGGACTCCTGAACTGAGGGTCCTCTGATTTTCCAAAGTTCGGAAAACTTTTGGAAGGCTTTGATGTACAAAGCATCCTTAATTTGGGGAAACTGGACTCTGATAGTGAACAGACAGCAATGTGTGGATATGATGGATGATGAGGACCTCAGGTCTTGCTATAGCCACTGTATGGAAAAAGGAACTGTGACATTCAGTTCATTAACTGTGACTTTATGTTAATATAGCTGCAAGTAAACCGGATTTAGTGTTGATTTTTAAATAGTGTACAATGATTTAAGATTTCTTTTGATTTACTGTTCAAATGAAATTTGCATAAATGTGATGAAAATGAACTTAACATCTGGGCACATGAAAAAAGGTTAGTGCCTCATGTGTCATCTGCAGAGAAAGTCTTTAAAATGCTTTCACCCTAAACTGGGTTGGGGAAACAGTTCCTGGAGACATAAATGGTAATTATGTAAAACTTGGAGGAAAAACACTTTCGATACATTTGCATTCTCCTGGACCAGTGCTCTGAAAACCCATCTTGTTCTATGCCTGGAGTGTTTAACTTCTGAGCAGCCTTCGGATCCTTACAACTCAGCAGTTTAACTGCTGGTCAGGGCTGTCTTCACGGAAGGCTTAGGGCAGTCATAGAGCAACTGTCATGCTGGGCTGGTCCAAGCCAGAGGCCAATAGCTTCCATTATGGGAGCAGATAGGAACTAGTCAGGACATGTGGCCCTATGGTCATCTCTGCCCACTGGGCACTGATGGCTTGGATATGCACTATTTGCGGAGCCCTCCCAAAGCTGACCCATAAGCTTGTCTCTTCCGCCTTAGGTAACCAAGGAAATTTCATCAGCTCAGACCTATAAAACCCACAAGCCCTTTCATGTGAGCTCTAAACTCCATCTTACTTTGGGAGCTCGACGAGCTTATCTCTGGCATCATCGGGAAATCAGTTAAACAGCCTTCCCCAAGCATGGCTGCCTTTTGCTCGAAAGTTCTCTATGAATGGCACAGGTGTTTTTTAAAGTGTCTTGAATGGAAGGGGAAAAAGAGAGCAATGATGCTTGTGAGAATATAGATGAATTTGTATTTTTTTGTTTTTTGTTTTTAAAGAAGGGTAGCATAAAAGAAGAAAGTGAAATGGATTTATTTTTCCAGCTTCAATGAGGACAATTACAGCTTTTAAGATCTTTGGATTTAGTGTTTTTAATAAGCCTTTTAAGTAAGCTGAAATATCAGCTTGCATTTTGTTCTTAACATTATTTAAAGAGAGACTTGATGCAAATTTAAATCATAAGTGAGTTTCCATAGGTCACTTTGGGGCCATGCTGAGGACGGAAATGCCCTACCCCTAGCTTATCTGCTGGGACCTGAAGTCCTTTGGTGCTGAGCACTGCTTCATCATGTCTCTAGATAAAGTCTTAGATTAGGTAGAAGGACATGTGCCCTTGGTATCCTGATGCCATCGCTGAGGCTATAGAGGCTGCATTTTGGAGTAAACACCACACACACACACACACACACACACACACGCACGCACGCACGTGCACACACACACACACACGAAGTCCTTACCTTGGTGAAGTGTTTGAACAAGCGTTGAACTAGCTCTCCTTCTCCTCTTCTTCCTTCCCACCACTTGCCCTCTGCAGTGGTATAGCATTGCCCCCTCCAGGGCTGGCTGCTTAAGATATGGCTGAAGCTGTCATAGGAGGTGGTGAGGGAAGGCTCTCTCCAGTTGGCTAGCCAGACTGTGAAGCACTGTAGGAAGTTTTGCAAAGAGAGATTCTGCTGAGGAAAGGAACTGACTTTCATATCTTGAAGCTTCGGCCTCCTGTTATGTTTCTCTTGGTTGCCCTGTGCATCCACAGCACGATGAGCCAATAACGTGTAGGGTCAGAAAGAACTAAACTAGGAAGAGACTTTTGTTTGTTATAGCTGGAGTCTCACTTGCGGTAATGGTAGGTGTGTGTGTGTGTGGTGTACACTCTTTCTTGCACACACACACGTGCAGGGGGAAGGGTGTTGCCTGTTAGAACCACCTGCTCTGAGAGGATTTCCTTTTCACTCACAATTTCAGTGTGTAAGAGAGAATAGTGAGTTGGTACCTGTGCATGTCCGGTGGAGAGATCACTATAGATTCCTCAGGCCAGTCTGTGCTCCCCAGAGACTTGTGTCGTGCCTGCCATGAGTCGCATGGTGAAGAGAGGGGTGACTCTGTGGGCTGTTGGGGGTGCTCCACAGACCTCACTTTCAAAAGCGATTGTGCTCTTTGGTCTTCCTCTTGTACTTGAGTTGCTTTAAAGGGCCTCCACGATCCTCAGCTTTCCATCCATGCTAGACTTGCTGGAGATGTTCTAGACGTGGAGGCCCCCGTATTGCCTTAAGAGCAGATGTCTATCAGGGATGAGGCCTTGCGTGAAACCTGCTGGAGTAACCCGGGCTTCCTTTCTGCTGACCAAGATCTCTCAAAGTTGGTACGAGGTGAATTTCCACTTGTGGGTGTTTGCCATGTGGGATGTTTAGCAACATGCCCAACCTCAACCCAGCAGATGCCAGGAGCTCTCTTGGTTATGACCATCAGGGATGTCTAGACATTATCCTACGTTTCCCAGGAAGGGGAATCAAGCTCATACCCTGAATTGTGCATGTGTGAGGCCTTGTACTGGATCTCCCAAAGGGGGTGTGGAGATCAGTTTTGATCTTATTCCAGGAAGTATACAGGCAATATACAGACCGGTCTCTGTGCCCATTAGACCAGAGGATTCAGCCCTGCCCAAGATGAGAGCAGTTCTTGGAGTCTGAGAGAAGGAAGGTTTTGTTTTTCTGTCATCATGTAAGAAAACATGGACGAATAAAAGGCCGTCAGTGCGAGATGTGGGGCTCAATTCCGATGTTTCTGAATACCAAGCATACCTTTTAAAAGGCCCTGTGGGTGCGGGCTGTGCCCCCGGACCACATGGAAAGCTGGAAGTGGCATTGCTCAGGCCCTGTGATGACGCTGAGCACCCTGTTGTCAGGATAATGACAGTCATTTGTTTTTGAGCTTTTACTGCATATTTCCCTAGGAGGGCAGGTTCTATTTTTATTCTGAGTTTCATGAAGGGAAACCGAGGCAATGAGCAGGGGAGGTGATTAGCTCCTTCCTCTCTGCCCCCACTTAACTCTCAGCTTATGAAGCATATCTCTGTCCCATATTCCGCTGCTCCTCCTACACCAGGAGCTGTTAAGGAAAGGCAAGAAGGTCACAGGCACCATAGCAAGCTCAGTCCAGGATCCCACAGGTGGGCGGGGCAGAAAGCTATGCAGATGCTCCCTGGGCCCTGAGACAGGGAGGCCCTTCTGCCTCATTCCTATTCCCAATATATGGCTTTCTGATGAGAATATTAGTGCTGTTTTGACATAGGAAAGATGACCACCTTAGGCCTGAGTTGACATTAACCCGAGAGCTTTCTACCAAGGCCTTGATGCTTTGATTACCTGGACCCTGTTTGGTTGGGGCTATGGTTACTGAGGTGGAGGTGGACTTGTCCTTTGCATTTTATTCCTGTCCTTCTCTCTTCTCCCGTTGGCTCCTCCACCAAGCCTGTCTGCTCAGAATGAGAGGTAGATTCAGAGGTAGGTAGGAAGATAGATAGATAGATAGATAGATATAGATAGATAGATACGGATACAGAGGGAGACAGACACACAGAGATGAACACACACACAGAGTTTTATTTAGGTTATAAAAACTAATTCATGGATTCTCTAAACATCACAATTAATCACAGAATCGCCCATTCAACTTTGATTAGAATGGCTAGTATTTCTAAGGTTCCAATGCGATTTCAGTATCTTTTATTTTTCTTTTTGGTTTGCATTTGTTTGAGACAGGGTCTTAGTCTGTAGCCCTGGCTGAGTCCCCCAAGTGTTAGGATTGACTGCACCACTTACAGGCTCTCTTGCTTCTCAGTCAGGTACTTTGGTTAGGAGTACCTATTAACTCAGTAGATACTGCTGTCTCGAGGCCCGGAGGACCTTAGAGGTGGGAGGCGGTCACCGTGTTAGTTCCTGCCACAGTCAGTTGGGTCCTTGTGGGTGCTGCATGTTACCCCTTGGGTGTATTGTCTTGTTCAGACCAATTAACCATCCAGGAAAGGGAGTGCAGTTTCCCAGTGGGCAAATGGAGTGCATGACAACTTGTTGCAGCCAAGAGATTTGAAGACAACTGCTCTGGCTGGTGCAGTTCCTATTCTTAACCTTGCTTGCATCCTGCCCACCTCTCTGTATAGATCACCCCACACCGCCAAACACACACAAAGCAATATCAATTCCTCTTTCAAATGGAAGTGAAAAACAGAAGCCAGCACTGGTTGTTTTGCGACCATATGCATTGTTGTAAGCTTATTTGTGTGAGGGATAAGATATATGGGAACACCTATCAACTGAGGTCACTGTGGGGACACCCCCTAGATCACACATTAGATAGATCCTACATATAGCATCATCTCTTTGAGTGGCTTGCTGCTTAGTCTTTAAAAATATCTAGAAAGTTATCTTCTTGCTTATGAGAGGCAAATATGACTCATTTTTCTGAGATTTTAATTCTTTCTAAAAACCTCTTCCAGTCTAATCAGCCAAGGTTATCATTAAATCCAGAGTGGGGTCCGTAGGAAGCCTACAGGAGGGATGGGGGTCTGGAATGAGAGGGCAAGGACCTGAGTTACTCCCCTCCCCTCCTTTCTGGGTTCTACTTTGGGGCTATGGTGTTTTGGGGCTACTGTTTCGGAAGGCTAGAGTGTGCCCTGAGCACACGGGTTCTCAGGTAAACATGGCTGGATCTGCTAATTAAACTCACGCCTGATCTCTGCAGCACCTGAGAAACCAGTCACCAGAGTTGGCACCTGATTGGGGGCGGGGTGTGATTAGCATTGGTGGGTGGCAGGTCTCCTCCAGCAGCCCAAGACAAGTCCCAAAGATGAGGGAGAAAAGCGACCACATGTGGACAAGAAAGGGTTTAATCTGCTAGCTGAGATCTCTGATGATAGAGGGTGGCCTCTGCTCTGGGATGGCAGAGTTGCCCTCTATCCTGCCCTGGCGTACCACTTGGGAGTGCTGGGTATTTAAAACCAGTCTGTCTGAAGTGCTCACAGGCTTTGAAGGCACTGTTTGTCAAGGAAAAGGCCAGCCACTCGTCTGCAGTTCTTTTCTGTAGCGGTTGATTTGACAACTTAATATTTATTTTCTCTGAGTATTCTTTTTTATTTTAATTTTTTTTTAAAAAAAATTGTATCAGTCTTCATTTCCTGTTTTGGCTCTTTCAACTCTTTTTATATACATTTATTCTGAAAGTATTTTTTTTTGGTTGGGGGAAAGGCTTTAGTTAAACTGTGTTTTGGAAGGGGAGAGAACATTGCAATATTAATTCTATTTATAATTTCTTTCTAGCATATTTTGGAGGCAGAAGAAGTGGCATAGGCAAGATGACAGGGACAATTGCCATTTCTACAAGTGTATTGATGAAGCATGCTAAGGCAGCAATCTTCTCCCTTAGCAACTACTGTCATCCTGGGAACAAAACAGTGGTCTTCTGAGAGTGTTACATAGTGGGCTGGGGCAGGGTCTGGCCTTCTAGCCAGTGTGATGTACCCAATGGTGACTGGCCTGTCTTTTAGGGGGTTGGGTGGGTGTGTACTGGGTCTTTTTGGCATGTGTATTCTCTAATCACGAGGCCAAGAAACATATTCCAGATCTTAGGGTACAAAGCATGTTCAAAACTCTCCTGAAGGAGCTGGGTGCATTTTGACAGTCTGCCCTTTAATCTCACTGATACCAGCAACTCGATCCTTACATTTCTCAATCTGTCTCAAAAGGTTGACAAGAGCTAGATCCCGGTGAGATATTGTTTGCAGGATTTGGAAGCTGGATGGTCAGGTGAAGGATTTCACACCCATGTGTGAATCTCAGGGACCATGGGGGTCTGCGGTGAATAAATGTTTTCTTTTCATGGTGCTATTACAGAGATAAAAGTCATGCAATTTTTGTGTGTGATCTCTATCTGCTGCCTTCAATAAAATAATTTGTTCATGATCTAAAGAAGGTGTGTTCCCAGTTGTCCCCAATTCCCAGAATAGACATTTAAGTTGGAATCTGCCTCTTGGACTCGGCGCAGTGGAGCCGGCTTTCCATACTGGTCCTTGGGATGGGATTGCTTCTCTGTCAGCAGAATCGGATGCAAAATCCAGATGAGAACATTTGTGCGTCAGTGTGCACAGATCTTGATTCCCTTATCTTCTTCTCAAAGGTGAAGGAATCAATTTTTTTTCCTGGGCGGGGGGTGGGGGGGCTGTGGCTGTCCCCTCATTAATCTCAATCATTGGCCAAGTGTTAACCTTTAGATGAGCAGGAGGCAAGTTTGAGCATTTTCTCACTAGCTGTATCATTGCTCCTGAAAACAGAATCTAGAGGTGTTTTTGTGTGCATTTGATTTGCTAATTAATTTTTTTTGCCAGGGTTACGTAGTACATGCATGTTGCTTGATATATCACTAGCTCTAAGTTCGTTTTTTGCATAATTTAATATTTAGGCATCATCTCTCCCCATTCTACAATTGAGATACTCTCGTTACTGAGCTGGAAACATCCAGTTTGAGAGTGAGAAAGAGCTTCTTGAAGCATTTTGTCTTTGTTTCATTTTGTTCCAAAGCAGCGTTGCACAGTGATAAAGAGCTCAGGGCCAGTCAGTGAGTTCAGCGCCCACCCCTTCCACTTCCATGCTGTTGGTGGGCACATCATTTTGCTCTTCAAGCCTCTCTGTTCGCATTGGTAACCTTGGGATAATTTGTTCTTTCCTACAAAGTCAGCAGGACTACCTAGGCAGCACTACTGCCTGCCTTCTAGAATTTGTTGACTGTTGGAAATACACCCAACCTATTGCTGTGGGTGCCGATCATTGTAGAGCCCACAGAAGTGGGTCTCTTGCCTTTGTGGTCCTGGCTAGTCCTCTGAGTTATTTACCTGGGGATCAATAAGGATCGACAGATTGATTTCTTCTGGTTCTGAGGACGCATCTTAAAGGGTCAGCTCAGATTTCTTTTGTTTCTGAGGATGCGTCTTAAAGGGTCAGCTCAGTTCATAGCAGAGTCTGGGGTTGGGGTGGGGCCTGCAGTCTTCACGAAACAATGGTTTTTAGTCTAGGCCAGCAAGTGTTAGCACAGGTTCCAGCCCCTCCCCAGTGCACACAGGCACACACACATGTCACATCACACATGTGCAATTATACATAGAAACATATCATGCACACCAAATACAACATGGATAACAAGTTACATGTGTGCAAGTACATGTACATGTTCACAAGCATGCATGTGTACTGTAAGTCTTGTTCTTTATCTTTTCCCAGATCGAGGGAGCTGTTGTCATTTACTCATTCATCCATTGTTAGATGTGCTAAGTGCCTTAACATCCTAGTAAGGCTGATACTGTGAACTAGAATGAAACACTCAGTCAGGTCTAGAGGTGCAAGGCCTGTCAACCGAGCTCCTGGGGAAGCTGAGGCAGGAGGATTGCTAATTCAAGGTCAGCCTAAGGTCAGCTGCTTAGCTAGATTCTTAAAACGTAAAAAGAGGACCAGGGATGACGTTCCATCTTCACTTTCCTAACACGCTTGAGGCCCTGCGTTCTACCCCTAGAAATGATATAAAAACAAAAGTCAAGACAGTAATAAAACAGAAACAGAATGAAAGCAGGAAAGATCTGTTAGGTTCTGGGTTCCACATGAATGATTTCTCTGTCTCTGTCTCTGTCTCTGTCTCTCTCTCACACACACACACCCTAATTTTCATACTGGTGAACATCCATGTGCTGATTTCTGAAAACCCTAATACCTAAACATGGAGTGCAAAATTGATAAATTGAGCCTGTAGCTGCTGTGTTCTGGACAAGCCACCCATGCAAGAAGTGAGCAGCTAAGACACCTTTCCTTGCTCCCAGAGACGAAAAGCCAGGTTCCTGGCTACCCCTTCCCCACTGGAGAGGTCACCAAGTATACGACAGGGGAATGCCAATGTGACTTGGGAAGTCCAGTGTCCCAGGGATGTCCTATCTCCTCCAGGGGATGTAAAACCAAAGGCCAAGTTCTGGAAACAGATTCCTAGCACCTATCCCATATCCAAACCTTGGGTTTGAAAATGCCAAGTGTCATTTAAGTCAGTCCTCAGCACACTCCGCCACCTGTGGTCTTACGGAGGGTTGAGCTACTGATGGGGACAGTGCAGAGCTCTCTGGACTTGTGTCACAAGGGCAGCACATGTCCCCAGAAAGGGACTCTTGGCCTCTGCTTTGAGTCTATTTGCACATAGGGTTACTTAGAAAACACGGCAGTGGAGACTCAGGCTCAGAAGGTGATGTAAAGGTTTCCCTCCCCCATACTCCTTGGACTCCAAAGGGGGAGACGTGTTCTAATGGTTTATCGTTGCCCATCTCTGTTCTTAGCACACAAGGCCCTGGAATGACAGTGAAGTCCGATTCTTATCCTCTGTCCCCGAATGGGGGATGCCAATCCCCAGATGTCCTCACCTTCCTGCCCTTCACTGGCATTTCCCTCTTTTCTCAAGCTATCCCCCAGAGCGATACATGGACATAATCCCACACCTAAGGGAACACCGAGCCTGAGCAGAGGTCTCTTACCTCTGCTGCCACTCTCAAGGATTCATGAAGCCAAAGACTCCTTCCAGCTTTATCAAGAGACACCAAGACCTGTGTAGTCAGCCTTGCCTCTTCCCAAGCGTATATTATTAGTCTGTGCCTAAGACAACGACGCTGACATTGGTCATGGGGCAAGGATGGCTGTGCCTGGCTGATGTCCTGTCTGCAGAGCTCCAAAGGGACACACCTCTTCAGACGTTCATGGATCTAAAACAGGCGTGTTCCCAAGGAGGTGAGTCATAAGCGAACCCTCTAAGTCCTCTTGAGGACTTCCATGCCAGCTTCCCATGGCCGCCCCAGGCTGAACACTGGTCTGCTGGGAGGAGGCACAGGGAGTGGTGTGACCACACAGAAGCTCGCACTGCCCACACTGGCCTCTCCACCTCACTCTGGGCTGTGCTGTGCCTCTTGAACATTTGCTGTGCTTCTGTCATGTCCTGCCCAGCACTCTTGGCACCCAGAAGTGGAGCTGGCATTCATGGTTCCTGCTGCTCTAGAAAGAGAGCCTGTGTTTATTCATCATTCAGATCCTGAATGCCACGAAGGACCAGAGCAGAGGTCCCTTGGGGGAAAAGTCCTTTTCACTGGCACCAGGGAACGATGAAGGGTCAGAAGGAGCTAGCAAAACAAAGAGCAGAGAGAGCTCCAGATAGAGGAGAAGACCAATGCAAGAGACCTGAGGCAGAGAGAGCTCAGTGGTTTGAGAAGAAGAAAGGCCAGGGTGTCTGAAGCACTTTAGAGGATAGCATAGTAATTCTTTGCGTGTGAGCACAACCTGTTAAAGACACACCTGTTGGGGACTGTCTCTTGTCCTCTGTGATCATTTCTGCTCTGTGTCCCCTCCTGCCATCCAAGGCAGGTCTTTCCTTCCTAGCTTCCTCCAGGCTTCCTTCTTGTTACAAGGAAGCATCCCTCCACTAGATAGATACCCACTGGGGATTTATTCTGAGCTCAGCACACTGTGGAGTTAGAAAGCAAAGTTAGACACAAGGGAAAAATAATAGACTTGTCTTACCTAGTAGGGTGTGCTGAGGTTCACAACCGTTCTGTAATGCCTGCTTTTTTTTTTTGCCTGCATGCTCCCACTCCCAGCTGTGGGTGCGTCCCGGCCTGCATGGTTGTTTTCTACTCTGGCTGGACCGTTGTGCACCATATAGCAATGTTTTAGGTAAGGCTGATTATATATGATGTGGTCCTCTGGCATTATGGCAGGTGAGAAGAGCTTTATCTCCTCATGAGATTGGAGCCATCTCAAAGTTGCAGCGGGGTGCATCCCTCACATATCTGTGGGATACTGGAATTAACATGCCTACGCTCCACCAGTTGAATGGAAAACTAGCATCTGCAGTTATGTGTGTCCCATGCTCTACACTGATAACTGATAGCAACAGCTGTTCCTGACTTTTAGGTAGACCACAATTTATGTTTTTGTCATTATTTTAGGGAGTACTTCTATGTGTGTGTGTGTGTGTGTGAGAGAGAGAGAGAGAGAGAGAGAGAAAGAGAGAGAGTTGACTGTAAGTAGTTTGCCCTGTTGCTGGCAGCAGGACTATACGCCTGGTGTTTGTGTGGTCCAGATGGCATCAGGTGGCCTGGACTGAGTTCTTTCATGCTGATTGCACTGTCTGATGTTTGTAAAGTGAAATTGCCTGATGGTGAAAGTCTCAGATTCGTCACCACGCTGAGTGGTGTGTGGCAGTGGCTCCTTTTGCTCTGCACAGTCTGGAGGTCCCATTTCTTGGCTCTGCTTGGCTATGAATGGTTCCTATGCGTTTCTGGTTTCATCTTTTTCATCCCATCCTTGCTGTCAGGCAGTATGCTGAATTCCAGGGACGTTGAGTGACAGCTACAGAAGTGAGTATGTCCCCTGTCCCACAGGGATTCCTGGAAGTTTTTATTCTGTCCTACCATCCTGGATTTTTGAAGAGATCAACATCTTCTCATAATCTGTCCAGGAGTTGGGGACATCTGCCCCCACATCAAGGTGGTAGGAAAGCTGGATGCTTGCTTGTGACACCTGTAGGACACACACACACACACACACATACACACACATACACATACACACACACACACGTTGTGAGTGCCTCTCATTCCTGGCCCTTCAGATTTATTACTTACATCATTGCAGTGGCAATGTTTAATTTTATTTTATTTTTATTAGAAATGAATTGCATTTTGGCTCTTTGCAAACTTAACTTTTTCTCATCGTTGGGTTTTAAGCGGTTAAATGATTCATAAAATAACTATAAACATTCTAAATTGTCATTCGTACACACCACATTTTATATCTTGTAGTGTGGATGTGAAATATTGAAATTAAAATGTAAAGACTCAATAGAAAAATCACAGAAATAATCTCATGACATCTATTACACTTTTGGAAACTTTGCTTAGATTGTTCCCTTTCCTTAGCAAATTCTATGATGAATTAACTGGAAAAAGAGGGTTTAAGAGCACTGTAAAAATAATTGTCAAGAATAAAGGAACAGGGGATGGAGAGACAGCTCAGCAGTTAAGAGCACTGGCTACTCTTCCAGAGGACTGGGGTTCAATTCCTAGCACCAACATGGTGGCTCATAACCACCTGTAACTCCAGGTAGGGGAGTTGAAGCCCTTTTCTGGCCTCCTGGGGCATTGCATGCACATAGTATGCATATGTACATTCACGCATGTAAAATAAAAAAATCTTAAAAAGGAGTAGAGGAACAGATCTTAGCAAACAGTTTCCCCTAATTTTCTCTAAGTCTGTGTGGTTATTGTTTATTTACTCATCTGATTATCATAAGGTAAGCTGCACTGAAGAAGATATCATTGTGTTACTTTGAGACATTAGTTGGGATAATAATTTTACCCAAATATATAATACAGATCTAAATTTATGCATCATATGTTATGAGATTATAACTAACAGTTCTTTGTCCTCTTTGGAAGTGTGTTAGCTTACAGTCAAGATGGCTCGGGAAGCGGGCAGCACTTTATTTTAGCTCTCTGTCGCACATTTCCACGGGGTTGTTCTACCATATTCTTGGGGGAATGACATGGGGTTCCTCTCCGATAACAAACAGCGACTGATGTAATAATAACAAACAATAATGCTAATGAAGAAATTATATTTTTTCTCCAACTTAGAGGAGAGTGACAACAATAGGTAGGATAAAATAAAATCAATATTTTGACAGGATTCTATTATGTTTGGCTCATTAATTTGGAGACAACGTCTCTGTTCAATCTGAAGTCGCCGAATGTCAACAAATAGTAGTTTTTGCGTCTACCCTCATTCCAGAGCGTTTAGTGCCTTCCTGATGAGTTATTTTTGGAGGAAAATGATTTTTGATTCTGCAGATGTATAGAAGAGGCGTTGTGTAGGTTTTTGTCTTGGGGAACAATGAAACTTTTGCTCTTACAATTGGTATTCAAGGGATTATTCATTCTAAATTCCAGTGCAGCACATTGTGCAGCTTCATCTATGTATTTGCGCTTATGAATATGTACGGCTATCTGTGTACACATGTATTAGTATACACATGAACACATATACTTTTAAAGGCTGTATTCATGCACATTCATTCATTTGCCAAAATCTTCTTTAACTTTTCACTTGCTGGCTAAGGCTCTAGAGTTTTTGGTTTCCAAGGGCTGATGATCGTCATTTCAGGCCGAAGCTGGCACTTATTCAGGTTCTTATTGACTGGGGACACGTGACAGCAGTGATTGATCCGCCTTGGACACAGGATTGCTGATTTCCCATTGTACTCACCTTTCCCATACAGCCATTCCACATCAAGTGGTATTTCAGAAGGACCCTGGCCCCTGCATCCCCCAGGTTCCCAGCTGTTGCCTTGACATGAAATTACACCTTTCACTTGAACAAAAAGAATTCGTATCATTGTGGCTTTCTCTCCTTTGTTTTCTAAAGATCACAAAAGCCTGGGCTATAGGATGGCAGCTAATAACATACAGTGCATACTATTGATACCACTTTAATTGTCTTATTGACAACGCACTTGAACTTGGAGAAGCATGCTAATATTTATCATCCTGAGAACTCATGTGCATTTTTCTGATTCAAGCCGTAATTACAGAAGAATTCTAAGCTCAGCTGTCTATACCCCCACCCCTGCCCCCCCTCACCTTGCTGTGTTATGGACAAAAGCTTACTGACTGCTCAAAGGACAGCTCACAGGAGCTCTCCTTCTAAGGGTAACACCCCTGTGGATGCTGTCCCTCTAAGGATGACCTGGCTAATTTACACCCTAGCCAGCACCTAGGAAGGGAAGGGAGGCAGTGAAATGACCCACATGGGCAGTTACAAAGAGGCCAGTGCTGGCCAGCTGTGGGACCACTCACAGGTTTTTGAGAGAGAACTGTGTCTCTCCTTCTGGGGAGTGCCAATGGATAGCTTTAGAAAGATCTAGAATAGGTGGAGACTAGCCACTGTAGAGGCCACTGTACTGGCTAGGATGCAGAATTCTATCTGAGGTGGAGTTGGATAAGTGGGCTGATAGATGGAGTCATCATGGTCCAATTGATGTCTGTCTGCATCACCCCCTCTTCCATCCTGTCCCCAAGTCCCAAGGGTTCCAGGTCCCCAGACTGCTCTTTGGTCCTGACTTTTTTCTCTGGAGTCCTTATCCTTGACTGGTCACTCTGTGTCCCGTAGGTCTACCTCTTCTCACCCTGCCTCTTATATCCCTGTCCATCTTTTCTCCCAGGGCTTGTATTTATTAGTCGGGTAGACTGCTTACACGGTCATCACCCCCTCCCTCGTCCCAGGACTGTACTCACCAGTGCAAGGCCTTCAGCCATCTCTTGGATAACTCTACTTCAGCTTCGAAACAGCAGCTTGCACATGGCAGCCATTTAATAAGCACTTTGACAAGACACCGTCTTCCTACATCATCACATGGATGGGGCTTAATCTCAGATACACGCTTTTCATAAAAGTGTGCACAACAAGATGTGTTGTAGCACATTGCTGCAATCATAAACACTCAGGAGGTTGATGTTGGAGGATGGAATTTGAGGCCAGTCTGGGCTACATCATGAGTCTCGATATCAAAAACAAAACAAAACAAAAAACAACAAAAAATAAAACAAAAACCAAACCAAAACAAAACAAAACAAAAAAAGACCAAAGAAAGTGATCTTCCTCTCTCCATTCACTTCTAGATGAAATTTCAAATTATTATTTAATATTTAGTAAGCTTTTAAAACATTAGAAGGCAGGATTATTTTATTTGAAAGTTTTTGTCTATGTAAAGAAAAAAAAATTTAGTTTTTGCTATTTCTCTGGAAAGGACATTGTAGCTAACAGAAAAGTTTTCTTTCTTTTTCCTAAATTTTGTTTGGAGATAACATCTCACAGATTGCTCAGGATGGCCTTGAGCTTTCTCTGTAGACCGGGCAGGCCTGAACTTATAATTTTTTTTCTTCTGACTTCCACAAAGCTGGGATTATCTGTCTCTAACACCAAGCAAGGCTGGCTTTACTTTCTTTCACAATTCATCCAACTTTGTAGAAACATTTTTGTGTCCTGATTCTCACAGTTACGTTAGATTTTTTAAAGGACGAATCATATAATAAGCCGCATTTCAGTAGACACGTAGGCTAGAATGACAGCAGAAAGGGCTTAGAGCCAGCAAGGCGCCTGCAATCCCAGCATTCGGGAGGCTGGGGTAGGAGGGTTGTGAGGTCAAGGTTAGACAGGGCTCTATAGTGGGACCCTCACACACACACACACACACACACACACACACACACACACACACACACA
>LOJH01002576.1:18338-35672 GCA_001685095.1 Ellobius talpinus
ACACACACACACACACACACACACACACACACACCCACCAAGGATTTGGAGTTTGTCCTTCACACTTTGGGAACAACGCTGTGTCATGAACCACGGACTGGCAGTCCCATGACACATCCTTTGTTCCATTGTTGGGGACCAGAGCTGCAGCTGTGGCTGACTCTTAACTCATAAGGAGGTCACCGCAAATGGGAGAGGTTCAGAATAGTTGCCTCTGTATCAAAAGTGTGTTCATGTCCGTGCCATGTCCTCCCCTCCCAGGGACACTGGTCCAGCTGAGGGCATTCCTTCTTGTTTGGAGTCTGACCATTGAGGTCTTCTCTTTGAGGCCATTTCCTCACCTGTGCCATGTTGTCTGAGGTGGACCGTGGGGTCTCCACCTCTGGCAGTGGTACCATGGGCACAAAGAGCTCTTGCTGGGTTCTTTGTTACTGCTGAGAGCCAGCTGTGTGGGGTCCTGATTAACAGACAGCGTTGTTAGTCGCTCTGCATTCTCGTCTTTGGCAGCTCTTGATGGGGGTCCCTGGGCAGAGGCGTCGTGGGGACCGAAGAAGATGCCGGCTTGGTGCCCTGATTGGTGAGCAGCTCATCTGACTGATGAGTGAGGTGGAGTAACCCCACTGGCTTCAATGAGACACTCGAATCACTGAGCGTGATTGCAAATGGGGAGAGAGGACTTTCGACCTATGTCATATCCTGTTCCCCGAATGACTCCCATCTTGGGGAACTTTACGGTGGTGCTCCCGTGACTTCAAGAACCTATTTTCTGAAAGCCTTCGAAACCCTCACCTTCCTCCTCCCCATGAGTTGACAACCAGCCAGAACTCCTAGAGAAGCGTGGAGTGGGGAGTAGGAGGTTGAATTGAGGAATGAGACACCTAAAGAGTTCCCATTTTCACCTGTTTGTTCCAGAGAATTCTTCTATGCTGTAACATTTCTTTTTTCCACCCTTATCATTTTTCTGGTAGAAAACTAAACTAAAACATGAATATCTTTTTCACACACACATATATATATATATACACACATATACACACAAGTAGGTATATCTGTAGCTGCATCTACAATATAGCCTCCTTCCAACTAAACTGCAAGCTTCCTGGAGCTGACAATGTATAAACAAGCTTTAGGACAAGAGATGGAAGTGACAGCCTCTGTAAGTGAATGAAGACAACCAAGAGTACAGGTCTTCTGGAAAGAATCAGAACGATGTCCCATCATTTTATGCATAGGCCTGTTAGGCTAAAAACAATTTTCTATTTAGTTGCTTATTACTGATAACTGTTTTCTTCTTCAGTCATTGGGGTTAAAGCCTACTAATTGGTAATATTTCTGCAGTGCTGGGGTTCAGGATTGGAGCCTTGTATGTGTGAGGCAACAGCTCTGACACCTTCAGCCCCAAGTCACTATATATATTTTATTGATTATTTGTGAATTTCACATAATGTACCTCATTACCCTTACTCCCCATCCTCCCAGGTCCACCCCAACCCTTGTATTTCCCCATAAAGGATTAAAAACCAAACAAAAACCAAACAAGTCCAATTTGTATTGTCCATATAGTGAGTGAAGCATGGCCAAACTCCTGGTGGCCCTTACAGCAAAGTGAATCCTGCCCCACCCCTGCTAGTAGCCCTAGGCTCACAACCAAAAATACAAAGGTCGTAATATTTTAAAACAAAGCTCTTAACACTCCCCCAGGGATAGTAGAATTCACTGTGCCACAAAGCAAGAACTGTTGAAGAATAAACCTCTTGTACCAAATGGGGTCCGTCCACCGAGTCAGAAGTCCGCTGGCATTGTGCTCTTGGTAATTCAGTTCTGTTTACAGAGGGGAGCCCCCTTCTCACCAGAAGACTGGCACTTGGTTCTTCTAATTGACCCCTGGGATTTTGATAGTAGCTTCTTCCTGTCTACCTCCCAGCCTCTCCTCTGTAGGGTCTCAGAGGCTCCAGGTTCCTGTTCACCTGCTGTGTTTCATTTATTTAACCGTATGAAAGGGAACACATTCCAGGGATCCTCCACGCACCCCCATTGCATAGCAGTGTATAACTTACAATCGAAGGCAAGAACAACACACAAGAACAAAGACGGGAATAAATGTTGATTGGTTGTCTGCTTGGGCAGTTTGTTACTCTTCCTGCGGCTCAATTACCCCACCTGAAAAAAGAGAAAGGTAAAAAGAACAATTTGGGATGCTTGTTAAACATCTCAATCCCCAAGTCTTACCCAGAGAGTCCATTTGCTTAGAAAGTGCTGCTCTCCATAGCCCCTTCCAGTTCATGCAATGAACTTGGGGAACACCATCAGACCTTGGTGTTCTACTGCCTGCTTGGTTTTTCTCCAGGTTGTCCTACTCTGGTAACATTTTGCAAAATTAGAATATTTTTCCAGGCCATAGCCACATAGATATGTGTCACCCAAAAACCTGTCACCTTGCAGAACAGTGACAGTATTAGGAAGTCTCTCATGAATCCTCTCTTTGACTTCAAGTCCCTAATAAGTTTCTTCCCTCTTGGAGTCCCACGTGTCAAAGCTGGGCAGAACTTACCTGCCTCTTGACTGTGCACAAGGGACACCTGTTGTGCGGTGGCACATCTTCATGCTCAGTTCAAACCAAAGAGAAAAGAGTGTATGATGACAAGAGACGCTCCACGATTTATGCACAGCCTCCCATGTAAATGGAAGGCCTCTATTGTATCAGCAAATGAATACACCCTGTTGGGGTGACTCACAGGCCTTTAGATTCCTATGTGAAGTCAGGGAGGTGTCTGAAATGCCTCGCTGCCCTGCTCACATACAGCTGGAAAGAGACTTCAAACCTTTCCTCTTATAAACTGCTCATTCCACACGAGTTAGGAATATTCTTCATAACTTCCTAATGGAGCAAGTGGGACAAGATGTTATTAATACCGCGGCAGGTGCATTTGGCTTTTGACCTCAGCCGGCAGGGGTACTGAGGAGCCATTATTTCTGATGCCTATTAGATTTCATCTTTTAACAAGGAGAACCCTTGAGTAAATCCATGTCTAGCCATTCTTTTTGTCTTTTCAACACCCCTCCCCCTGAAGTTTGGTGACATTAAGCACCAAGGACAAATCATCACCGTGTAAAGACTTTGTATCAAATAAAAGAACTCGGTTTGCCACCGAACAGGGCTTTAACCTCTCCCAGATCTTGGGTTGTACATAATTAATGTATCATTCACTATTTGACTTTGGTACTTTCTGTACAAATTTCGCCTTAAAGTATGCTGTGTGTTCTCTGCTCACAAAACTGCATTCGATTTATTTCGTGGAGTTTGTCTTTGCTTGGACGGACACCACTGCCTTATTTTTCCTAAGGAGGACATGTGAAGGAAACATCCTTCTTTCTCTCATCCTGCAAGCCTTCACTCAGTGCCTAGCGTGGAACTTAGAAATAGATAGGAACAGATTGTTACAATGCATTTGCCGATACTAATGCTTGAAGCAAGGGTGATGGCATTGGAGGGTGCTGTGGTACAAGCCGTGGCATGACTCAGAGGTGACTTTGTATGTATTTTCTCACCAAGTCTTCAGCAGTTCTGAGAGGCAGAGTCACAGGTCTGGTTTGCCAGATAAGGACTTATCAACACAACACCCACAGCAGGTGGCCAAGTCAGGTGCAACCTACATCTTTGACCCCATGGAACATCCATTTCTTAGCTGGATGCTCTGTTACACTGTGTATGTTATGGCTAGGGCTGTAAGATTTGGTCATAGAGATGGGCCTGCATAGTTTGCGTTTCTAAGGATGGAGACAAAAATCTCCAGGGACAGGTCACAAAGTCCCTGGGCTGTAGTGTTAAGCCACTCAACCGAGTCAGGACCTCAAAGCTAGTCTCTATCTGTGTTCCTATGTTAACCACAGAATACCTGATCAACACATACTTAGGGAGGAGGGATTCAGTTTGGTTCATTTTGAGACATACAGTCCGTCATGGAAGAAAATACGGTGGAGTGCGTGGCTGCAGGAGTGTGTTCTGGGGTTCCTCATATTTCTGTAGGTCTGGGAGCAGAGATCTGAGGGAAGGAGCAGGGCATGGTCATAGCCCCAAAAGGCCCGTGTCTGGTGACCTGCTTCCTCCAGACGTGCCACCAGCTGGGAGCCCAATGCTTAAACACACATCTCACATGCAAGCTGTAATCTCCCCACTCACTCTTTGTGACATGTTGGGGGACATCTTTTCAATGCTTTCTTGTCTGGGCAAAGGCAGTCCTCTCTGAATCTGCCCTCCTGCCAAGCTGATGAGATGTAGGGACATGCTTTCTATTGATTTTTAAAGGCAAGGCAGGACTCAGCTGATAATCATAGGTGTGACCTGTGCTGTTGTGCAGGCAGCCACAAGCAGCTCAGAGCCTTGTTGTGTGACTCTGATGTTTGGGGTATGCATTCTTTGAAGATTACTTCTAAAGCGAGGCTTCCAAATCCTTAATTCACGATTCTGTCTCTTCCTGTGGTGTTTACATTCCACCATGGCAGAAGATCACTGTGAAAGAAAAAGATGAAAATGCACTTCTAAAAAGAGCTTTCTTGCATGGGCCTTCTTCAAAGACCCCGGCCCTCTCCCCTCTTGTCAATGCTCAAGTCGGCTTCATCTCCAGGAACGCACACACACATTAGCATGCCACGTGAAGGGTTGTTAAAGCTGTGTTGGCACGCCGAGGGTGGGCTCTTTGGGCATGGAGCCATCTAGAGCACGGGTGGGTGGGACTTTCGTCTGCCAGACGGTTTTCACAGGTATAGTTCAGGAGCGATTGCGTCCCTTTCTGGAAAGATCCTGCACAGGTGTGGTCGGGGAGTGATTTCATCCCTTTCTGGAATAATCCTGGGAAAGGAGTGATGTGGCCACTGGACTTTGCAATGTTGGGTGCTGAGGAGAAGAGAACCTGACATAGGAAGTCATTGACTTTGGAGCCTGAGAGTTGAGTACCGTGTGGTCACATGACGGTTCACTGACCTCCCAGATGATGCTGTTCTCTCTTCCTCTATATCATTTCAAAATGCACTAAAATGCACAGTTAATGTAAGGACCAAGTTAGGCCCCATCCTTCCCAACATGACTGTTTTGATGTCTTTTCTTAGAGGGAGGGAGGGGCAAATATGAAGGATCAAACACTTAGGAAAATACAGTGTCCTTAATTTTGCTGAGGCTATTGCTGTCTGAGTTTGGGGGAGTCCTCCTAGCACCCTTGCCCTTCTGACACCCAGGGGTAGATTTAAAGATTCTCTCTGAACTTGAGACCTCTAGCCTAGCTTTGGATGGGTGTGGGGCCTGCCCGTGTGCTGTTTATTCTTGATGTGAGCAGCGCTTTAAACTCTGCATGTTGCAAGCTCTCTCTTGCCCTTGGGCAGTTATGGGCCAGCTTGTCACAGCGTCTTCTCTGGATGAGTTTGGGTATCAGGAACCCAAATGGGCATCATTCCATGTAAGGCCCTTTGCAGTGTGGGAAAGCTACCCAGAAGCCGTTTTTTGGTGTGGTTTGTGTCACCCTTGGTTCCCTCCCTCTCATTGACATGGGTGGTTATGGGACACCGGGTCACAGAAATGTCCCCAGTTCCCGAATGGGTCTTGGATGAGGGGTCCGGTCTTGGCCTTGGGTTACCCATTTGCCTTTTTTGTTATACATTCAGAAATGGAGAGCAGGGCCCCGTGGTCCTTTCGGGCCATTTCTGCATTGCCTTCTTAACAGTCTGTCCACTATTGAAGGCTCAGTTTAGTCTTAAAACTAAAACAAAATACTAAATTGCTTCACTTTAAATGTGCGTTCCATTTCTGGGTAATACACCCTAGAACTTCTGTTGGCCCTGACTGGCTCCAGGTCCCTCCAGGGTCTTTGGATTTCTCTGGGGAATAATGGAGACAGATTTCAGAGTATGGAGGGGCAGTGGTATGTACCATGGGGTGGAATATCAGGTCTTATTCCCCTCTATCTCTTTCAAAATGGCATCATTTAGGCTCATTAAAATCAACCCCAGGCTTTTTCTGTTTCTTCTCCCACCTGTATGGAGTCACTTGATATACACATCCCCTTTACTTCTGAGTAAACACACACACTCATAACCAACCTGTGAGGTTTGCGGCATCTGTGGTGGGGCCATCCATAATGGAACCTAAAAGGGACCGGGTAGGAACGGGACTAGGTTGCCTGATAAACAGCAAATGTGTTTCGATGAACGGAGGTACAGACAGGTTGATCCCTGTTCATCCTACCTTGGTGATATGTATAACATTTTTGACGCAGTGTTGGCACACAAGAAGACTGGGATTCCCAGTGATGACAGTGTTGAGGACATGTCTAGTTATTTTAGAAATTTCGTTGTGAATCTCACAAGAAAAATTTCATTTTAACTCCACGGTACTTTGAAGGGGATGGAAAGTCGTGGGAAAATGAGGATGGCGATAGTGATGGCGACCTAGAGAGAGCAAAAAGGTCTAGACTCACGGGCCTGTCCTAGTGGGACTCTCCCCCTACCACCCTGGGTGTATTGGTTTTTTTTTGATGGCCTAATTGGTAGAGGGAGACTCTTCTGGCAGAGTGGAGGAGGATTCGAGCTGGTGTTTCTAGAGGGCAGCGTGAATGATAAATACTGTTAATATTCAGAAGGAAGAATCGATTTAAAAATGTGCCTTTGATTCACTAATCTCTGACACAGACATTTTTTTGAAGTCCATTGCTATAATTAGAATTCTATAAGCCATTTTATGCCTCTATCAAAATTTTAAGAGACATAGAAAATTTAAGGTTTTTTTTCTTTTTCTTTTAGTCTGGGCTGACAATTCATCAAATCAACACGAGTGGTCCTGCAGTGGCTTTGTGTAGGACCAGGCACTCCCTCTGTTATAGGATTGTGTTTACAGGCTCCTTGGTGCTGCCAACAAGCCCCCGCCTTTNTTTTTTTTTTAAGATTTTAAGAACTGCTTGTGGATTGTTTCTGCCTTGTTTTGACTTGCTCTTTCCTGCAGAAATGTGGGAGTTGAGTGACCAAGCAAGTGCAGACTATGTCTGTCATTAGGAATCTAGGATCATGTCCCCACCCACCAATGGTGCTAGTGTGTCCTGGCTGCCTATGGGAAGGAGTTGGGGAGGCCGGGTCACTGGGGACCAGTGGAGTGTCACCAACAGCTTCTGCTGGGCTCAGGTGAGTCATGGTGGAGCTCCCAGATGGGTGACTGGTGGCATATGGCCCACAAGCCCTGTGTGAAAGCCTTTCGTTAGTCCCCGTGAAGGGAACAAGGCTTCAGCAGATTAGAGAGAAAAAAAGATGATAATCCCAAGCCAATGCTTCATCTCGCCTTTTTTTTAACCACCTTCTTCCTAAAGCAGAAGCTCTTCTTGCTTTAAAAAAGAAATCAGTTTGCAGAGAAGACTGATTGAACCACAATTGAAAAGGGGGGCCCATGTCACCGCGGCCCTGTGACTATTAGCATGAAGACGGCACACTTTAGCCGGCCTGAAACTTGTTCCTAACAGAATGTTAAAGACTCAGTGAAAAGAGAGATTACGTCTATCTAGTTACACCATTCCTTGATATATGCTCCATGTCACAGCCTCATTGTCTCCTGGGTAAAGACAGAGAGTTCAAATACCCACTATCTCTCCCCTGGTGCTCCAAATGCTCGGCTTTGAAGTTTTTATAATCCATCTGTCATCTTCTAGCGAGGAGGGCACATGTTCTGTACCACTCAATTACAGAATTCTCCTTTGCCAGCTCCAGTGAGACAGGCAAGAATGTAATGGGTGGTTGAGAGAGACTGTCAGATACACTAAATTCCTGGGATTCATACGGACAGTGTTATTCCAGGGCAGGGACAGCCCGTCTTATTGTTCAAGTGCATTGCAGATATATTTGGCACTGGGCGACAGAGCCTTTGATTTTTTTTCTTCCCCCTCCTGTTTGAGAGAGTTGTCTTACATTTGATTGTTCACATTTGAAAAAAAGAATCATTTAACCCTCCACTGGAATGCAGACTCTCAAACACAGACAGAAAAGATGGCATTTGTTTCTGCTAACAAGAAGCTGGTAGCCCGACTGTGCCGTGCTTGGGAAGTCGGGAACGCTTTTGTTTTCACTTTGATGAAATCGGATTTTTTTTTTAAACTTGGGCTCGTTAAGGATGGCAACTAGATACAGCCTGAGCATCACGGGATCACAGGACGGATTTTATCATTCTGTGAACGGACATCCTGAGCAGCTATTAAGTGTTTTGCCATCTGCTGAGAGTGGAGAAAGTTAAAGCAGACAGAACAGTCTTGAAAATGGACAGTCGTATTTAGGGACGAACCACCTTGGAGTGGCTAGTGTTGCTAAGGTCTGGGAACTTCTCACTCATCGAGTCACGGGTGGTTAAATTCGTTGTCTTACGTGAAATGAGTTTGATGATCTCGGCTCAGCCTCTAGTGGGTATTAATTCACATTATGAAATATCCCAGAATAATTTGGCATAATTTGCATTTTTACTCAAGATAAGGGCAATGGTGGTTATCTATTCCTTTCCTCTCTTCTATGCAAAGAGGCCAACTCACGCTGGTGGCTTTCAGGGTGATGGTTTGTAGGGCTAACTGTTAATAATTTGTGGGGAGCAGATGTCCTAAGATCTCGGGGGTAGTGAAAATAAGACTCTGCAGCTTGGGCACTGAAATCCAGCAAGAACCATTTACAGGGATGTAGTTTGCAGCTGAGGTGAGCCGTGACTGCATAACTCTGCCCAGTGGTGATGCAGCCTGGATGCACGTGCCATTTCATAGATACATACGTGACCCTAAAGAAACATGTGTTTGGATGGAGGCATTCTATGGGGGGAGGTGGACTCTGTGCATCCCAGAATATGAAAGAGAATGTCTTCCCTTTACCAACCACAGAGGGTTTCCAGAAAGGCAAGATACTATTACAGTAATTAATTTAATGAAACTTCTAAAATCTGATCTTCTGTTCAAACTAATAATGGGAGGATGGGGTGGCTCGATGTCGTTAATTGAAATCTGGAGACAATAAAAAAATGTCTTTTTGCAACTTCAATACAACAGTCTGGAACTGTTGGGTCAGGCTGTGAACCAATTTTCTTCTCATTACTTTTGATTTTGGAGTCAATACAAATTTCATCAGTGATTGTAGGGTGCAGATCTCCGTCTGCAAGGACCCTGTCATGGGAGAATATGTGTGCATGGTTGAAAGATTTACAGAAAGCTTCTCTGGAGAGGCTGGAGAAGGTAGGAAATACTGAAACCCACAGTCTCCCTTGCCATGGCTCCCTCAGTCAGGGGTGACTAAGGGAACTGGACCTGGGAGGCTCAGAGCCGGCCTGCCACTCAGGGGCAGCTGGTGGCAGCTGGTGCTGTCTCTGCTCTCCTTTCTTTGGAGATGTTTCTTCTTTGCTTCCTCTGAGCCTAAATTCCCCTGCCCAGCCCTGTTCAAGCCCTTCAACTTGCAGATGTGAGTAGAGTATTCCTGTAGTCTACAGAATGTCAGTCCCCAAGGAAACTTCTTTGTAGGGCATAGGCTCAACTTTGTAGGACTTGCTGACATTTTAAACACACCCTGAGCAAAGGAGGCTTTTGTGTGGACCCAGGGTGCATCATGTGACTCCTCATTTTGCCTATATGGGATTTGCATCTTTGCAAGTCATAGGATCAGCCCATCTATCATCAGATATTGGCCTAACTGGACATTTTTTATGAGCCCAGTTTGCTATTTATGTTAAAAGCAATTCGCAGCAATGCCCTGTCTTCGTGATTCGGTATTGGCAATAGCGACGTATGTTTAATCATATTTTCCATGAGTAATTATCTAATTCACATGATTACCAATATAAAACAGGCAAATGGAACAGAGGTTTAACTCCATCCTGCTTGGGCAGTGACACAGGCACACAGGGACCTGGACAATTGGAGCATTTGTGAGCTCTGTTTTGCCTCTGCCATATTGTGGAGGTTTTTTATTAACAAGCTTTTTGAAGCCGGGCTTGAGGAAGAGAGAGGCTATTTGGAAGTCTGTGATAATGCAGTTTGAGGCTCACTCTGTCTGTGTTCTTTGCATTCAGGACTGTCCTTTTTGAAGATTTCCGGGAGACGGAGGTCACATTTTTTATTCATGTTGAAAAATATTCATTTATCGGTATTGGTGCAACTGTAAACAAGTGATAAACTGACAACATCTACAACCGTAAAACTGACAGCATTTACTTTAATTTTCTGTCATTTTGGTAATTATATCAATCAAGACCCCAAACTAAAATGATATTTTAGCATGCAGTAAGAAATGAGGAATTCAGATCTTACAAGACCATTACAATTAGCTTTGAAATGTTCGCTATTTTGCCATAATTGTTTCATATAGCTTATATGTCTTCATTTACAGCCGAATATTCTGTTGATCTTTTATAAACAAAGTAGCACCCATCTGCTCCTTGAGACACTCCTGGCGCCTATTCATTGCAAAAATAATACATGTCCTAATGACTTCCACATATTTTGAAATCTCCCTTTTGAAATTGGACTTGGCAGATCGTTTGCAGGTACTTGAGTTGCATCTGTTTGCAATTTTGCAAACGCGGAAGACTTTAATGTTGAGCACTGCAAGAGGGCTATTTTAATCCTCAGATAACATTGGCTGTCATCAAAAGCCACATTTATCTTTTCGAAGGTGGGGCAAATGTTTAATGTTAGAAGACAGTGAAAGGCCAAGGCCACGTCTGAGGTCTGAATACCCTACTTCCTCACGACATGCCTTCTGTGGGTTCTCCCTCTACTTTCCTTTTCTTTTTTAAAATTTAAGTTTTAACTCCATCCTCATTGCCAAGAGGATGTTTTGGCTGATAAAATGAAAGATCAGGAAGAGAGTAAATCTGAAATAACTGTGAACTCCAGGGCTCTTGGGCTCGTTGCCACCATGTGGCTAGCAGCTGACCAGCTTGGGATGGACTCTGTTTACAGTGAAGATCTAAACAGAACGGTGCTGGAGAGTACCCGCTTTGAATGTAGGAGATGGCTTGCCTCCCAGGGCAGCCTACCACTCTTTGGGAGGGAGAGCAAGCCCTACAAGGCCAGGATCTGGTCAGCTAGCTGGTAAGGCCATCTCTAAATGAAGGGACACTTAGTCCAAGTGTCTGGGTGGATACCTGTTTCTTTGTGTAAACTCTGTCGTTTGAATCTGGATTCAGCGAGTGTCTTTTCCCTAATGCTGTCTTCGAGTTGACGATTCTGTCAGTAGTTCCACTAGGCCTTCACACTGAGACAGGGCAGAAGGACAGGATGTTTCACCCCTTTCTGTATCCCTTCCTATCCTCCCTTGGATCCATTACTGTGGGGAGGTCTCCTCTTTGTTGATCATTTGGCTGTGAAATTTCTCATCAGAGGATGAGAAGGTAGGCTACTGGGGTCAGAAGGAAGTTGGCTATGGGCATGTGATGTGGGATGTCCCTGCCTATGGGACTGTCACCAGCAACTGGTAACAGAAGGGACAAATAGAACTAACTCCATCTTCCTGATGAACTGAGTGAAGAATGAACCTCATTCTTACGAGATATGGCCCTGGAGCCAGACATTTACATAAGTGGTGAGGGCATTTCAGAGGCCTTTCTGGAAAAAAGTGTCTAATAATAAGGTGTAAACTGTAGGGTTGTTTCACAGTTCATATATAGTTGAAAATACCTCTGGGATGGAAGAATCTACTAGAACCAGAGAGTGTCCTGGTTTTTTTTGGTAGGTCGGCATTATTGGATACCTGAATGGTTGGTAAATGTCCGTTTTTCTGGTATTAATAGCTTGTTAGGTAGGTTCTATTCTGAATTTTCTTTTCACGATTGTTCTTGTGTAGTGTGCATTAAAGGCATCACAGATTCCTGGGCTCAATCTTTATTTTAAATTTTAATATCTTAAGAATTCAGTACACAGTGCTGTATTTACATCATTTCTTCTTTCTCCTGCCCCTCTCCAACTCATCCTATGTCCCCTCAACTCCCTCTCAAATTCATGATCTCATCTTTAGTTGTTATTGTTATACACACACACGAGAACACACATACACATTACTGAGTCCGATTAGCATACAGTGTGTTTAAAGCTGATCACTTGGGTTGGATAATCTATCGGGCGCTCATCCTTGGAGAACACCAGGAGTCTCCTCTCTCAGCAACCAGGAACTGACTGTAGCTCTTTACCCAAGGGTAGAGTGCTGTGAGATTTCCTCCATCCACATTGGCATGACGGCTGGGATTGTCATTGTGTTGATCTTATTTAGGAGACCATATTGCTGAGATGTCATGGGAGCAGTTTTCCTGCCATAGGCAGAAGATACTCCCTTTCAGGAGACACACTGCTCCTCTGGCTCTTCCAGGCTTTCCACCCTGTCTTCTGAGGTGTTTCTTGAGCCCTAGGTTTAGGGGTTGTGCTGTAGATGTATCTACTGAGGATGGGCACCCCACAATCGGCTGGTCTCTGTGTTGTGACTAGTTGTGAATCTCTGTAATGGTCTCCATCTGCAGTAAAAAGAAGGTTCTTTGATGAGAGGTGAGAGCTGCTACATGACGGGGCTAGGCCTGGGAGCCATTGGGTAAATCTAAGGGAAACTGGCAAGAATTCAACTTCTCCTGTCTTGTTTTATTTGCAGCTCTGGGGAGGGGAGGTGGTGATTTGCACAGAGTGGGAACTGGCATCCGATGTCTTTGCTTTTTCTGCGTCATTTATATTCTGATGCTCTCATATATGGGTGATTACACTTTAAAGAGAAAAGACCTCACACTCCTCAGATGCTCAGGAATCTCACATTGGCTGTGTCATGTGGGGAACAGAGACATGGGTGTCTCTTCACAGCAGCAGGGTCCTGAGAGGAACACGAGCAACGATGTGCCAAGTGTGAGCCGGCTTTGAGAGGGTAGAGGTCACCTCACCTGGCAACTGGCTAGAAGTGCAAATTCTCATGCCCCTGCCTGCCGTCAGAATGGTGGGATCTCCGGTGATCTGGCCTGTGTATAAACTAGCCCTCCAGAGGTTTCTGATGCACACTCTACGGTGAAGCTGGCCTTAGGGCATAGAAAATGGGGGTGACTTTTTTCCCAGATAGCAGGATATTGAAAAATGGAGAGGTGACTGACATCTTAAATGAATTTATCTTGCACACGCGTGAACTCTGGGGAGTTCTGCCTTATGCATTGCAACAGGTCAGCTGTGGAGTGGCTGATCTGTGACTTCTGCATCCTGTCTTGTGTGGGTGTTAAGCATCTCCCCTGTCCATCCTGGGGGACTTGGCTTTGTCTGCTGGTGTGCAGCAAATACCCAGGTTTCATAGCGTTCTCACAGTTAATTGTTTAAACTCTGCAAGTGGGGAGAGAAGAGCCTTATCATGGTGGAGCTCATGCCTGTGTCATGTTGGACAGAAACTGCAGTTACGTGATTGGGTGGCATGGGGACAAAAGGCTAGTAGTGGCAACTGGAGGTTGCCCTTGACCAGTCTTGGCCATTTGCTTACTTCTTTGCAATTCTAAAGTTATTATTATCATTACTATTATTATTAATTTCATGTGTATAGCTGTTTTGCCTGCATGTATGTCTGCACCACATGTATGCTATGCCTGCAGAGACCAGAAGAGGGCATCAGATTTCCTGGAAGCCGGAGTTATAGACAGTTGGGAGTCATCATGAGGGTGCTAGGAATTGAACTTGGGGCCTCTGGAAGAGCAGTCAGAGCTCTTAACAGCTGAGTCCCATGCTTTTTGCAACTAGAACTCCCTTGGCAATGATTGGTATGTTTGGTGGTAAGTTTAAGATGGAATGGGAAGGAAATTCGTGGCTATATTGAGAATATTTCTCTGGGCTGGAAAATGATAAAGGGATAAGGACTTCTACTGCTGTGACAAAACACCATGACCAAAGAGCAAATTGGGGAGGAAAGAACTTATTTGGCTCACACTTCAGCATTGCTGTTCATCATTGAAGCAAGTCGGGACAGGAGCTCAAACAAGGCAGGGTCCCAGAGGCAGGAGCTGATGCAGAGGCCGTGGAGGGATGATACTTCTTACTGGTTTGCTTCCCATTACTTTCTCAGTCTGCCTTCTTATAGAACCCAAAGCCAGCAGCCCAGGGATGGTACCACTCACCATGGGCTGGGCCTCCCACACTGATCACTAAATGGGAAAATGCCTTACAGCTGGATCTCATGGAGGCATTTCCTCAGCTGAGGCTCCTTCCTCACTGATGACTCACAGAGCCACCCAGTACAGGGAGAAAATTGATAAGGGGAGGGGACAGCTCTTTGTGAGGAAGTTATGGCTTGAGAATCAGTTGTGGCCACCACATTTGAATCTCTGTTGAGTCCACAAAGCTTCAACCCCAGAGAAGGAGGAGCCAGGCAGCTGGTAACATGTCTGCAGTGCCCCTAAGGGACACCGAGACTGTCTGCATGGACCATCGGGTCCCTGGTTTATCTCATCTTCCTGTGTCTCAAGGGTACCAGCTGAGGTCTTTCCAAGCGGGGCTTGTATGCTGTTAGGCAATTCTAGATGACACATGGATTCTAAGTTTGAAAAGTTGGGTATCTTAAGCCCTACTAGAGAAATATAGCTAACATACTTCAGTTGTGATTTCACACTTGTTATTTCTCAAGATGAGAGTAAGTTTTTTTTTTAAAAAAAGACTTGATTTTAAATTAATTTATAGTAAAGTATTAAGTTCAGGTGGCTTTGAGACAAGGTGGGGAAGTGAGACATGGGAATGCTGCCCAGGTCTCCTCTAGGCAGCTCCTGCCCCAGGCAGACGAGGGAAGCCACCTTGGGGTGAAGGCTTTGTTGCTGGCAGTCCCATCCACCCTTTGAGCCTGACGCTACTCACAGATGGACACACTTCTGTATCTTGTTGGTAAAGCAATTATTGGCACTGTAGGAGGTCCACAGGTTCAAAGCCAGTGAAGAAAACCTAGTTCATCCTCTTCTGAAAGGTAGCTTGGTTTAGGTGGAGCTGGTGGAATTTCATGAAGGAAAAACAACACCAGTCCATGAGCAATAAATAAGGACAGAGTCCAGTTCTCTTCCTTGGGCTGAGAGAGAGCCAAGATGACAGACTTCAGCATCCTCTCTCCTCTCCCTGTCCTCTTCCTGTTGGGTTGCAGGTTCTTGAAAGCAGGGAAGAGGCTGTCCTAGAGTGGCCCCACCAAGTTTCCCCAAGGGATCAAAATGACAGAAGCCCTTTCACTAAGTGGCATTGAGCTGACAGACAGTCAGAGCATAGGACTGTACTGTCTCTGCAGCTATCCAGAGTACTGTGTCTGGTACCCTGTTGCAGGCTGTGCTTGGCTTTCTTGTTTCAAGACTGTAGCTTGGGAGGACTCTACTTGTAAGTTTGGCTACTGTATGTGTTCACAGTGACACTGCTCAGGGAAGCAGCTTAGGTAGGGCCTGGAAGCCTCTTACAGAGACCCATGAAGCTCCTCAGTGCTTTTCAAGTTGTTTATTGCTGAATGTTCAGAGAAACTTGTATGGTTGATGGCTAATGGTGGAGCAATAGTGTCCTTTCCTGTTGTGGTAGGGACTTCACCCCCAGTATGGATTTTCTAACTCTGCCATGCTCACACTCAACCAACTCCTCTGTCCGGGTGGCTAGCTGGAACTTTCCAAGGATGTCTCCAAGGAGAATGAGATGTGATTTTAAGTTTTCTGTAAACCTTCCCCCTGGCCCCTCCCCCTCAAATGGAGGGGTAACACAATGACCTCTCAGAGACAGGTAGGAATGCTGGGTACCCAGTCTATCAGTGTGGACTCTCAGGGACAGGCAAATTTGGAGATGACCTCTGTGTAGCAGAGAACCCTGCAAGGGAGGACTTCCCGGGGCCCTGGACAAAGTAGGAGGTGGGGTGGTCCTGAGAAGATGATCCAAGATTTCCCAAAGTGTTTGACACATAATAAATGTCGGTAAATACTAGTTATTTAAATGAATGGGATCATAGCCCTGACCTGTTTGTGGATACCGGAGCCAGCCTAGTGACCTTGGAAAGTATGTATGGGGTTTCTGACTTGCCTTGGAGCTTGGGAACCTGGGGCCTCTGGTGATCTGATTCTCAGTGCTCTTGACTGTAGAATTAATGCTGGTACCCACTAAAGACAGATTTTCAGTCTCACTGCTTTATAAAGATATAACAGTGACAGTGACGAGGATGCTATTCTTCACCTCCCATGTTGTGCTTCTACCTTTCTGGGGGGCGAGGTCCTGACCCACTCCCCAACTCACCCCCATGTCAAAGATGTGTTTGTGCTCTTCACGTTTTCAGCTGCTTTTTTTTGAAGGAAGACAGGTCCTGTGGTCACAATTCTGAGTGTGCTGGTGTGTATGCTTTCATGGGTTTGTGGATTACAATTAGACCTCACTTCCAATTTGTTGTGTACTTCCAAGTAAGGAAGCATTCCCCTGACTTCCTCCTGAAGCATCTTTCTAGAAACTCCTAGGCTGAGATACACACACACACACACAGATGTACACACATGATGCACACACACACAGAGACAGACACACACACAGATACACACAGATACACAGACACACACAGAGATACACAGACACACAGACACACACAGATGCACATGAAGATACACAGACACACAGACACACACAGATACACATGAAGATACACAGACAGACACACACAGATACACAGACACACACAGATACACAGACACACACAGATACACAGACACACACAGATACATAGACACACAGAGAGATATACAGGCACACATGCAGATACACACAAACACACACACAGATACACACAAATACACAGATATACAGACACACACACACTACTTTGGGCTAGATCAGAAAACTTCACAAGAAAATATGACCCAGCAACTCAGCCATCCAGGAAAGAAACTCTCAGATTTTACTTCCAAGTTTGGCAGCCTGGTGAACTTGAAAGGTTAGCTATGAATAAGCATAATCAGATCTTTCTTTTTGTCTATATTTAATTCAAATGCGACAGCTCTATGTTGACTTCTAATACAGAGAGGCCACCCACCATGGTGGCGCTCCCAGCCAATGAAGCCCGCCTGGCGAAAGCTTTCTTAAACGGTGCTAATCAGCCCAGAGAGGCCTGCCCTCTATCCCATCAGTATTCTGAATTCAGATGTGCTGATAACCCGAAATTGAATGTGTCAGGATGCAGACCTGTGAGGGAAGGGGGGAGCTCCAGCCTGGAGGAGCTGGAGACAATGACTTGGGTGGGGGGGACCCAGGCTTGTGTTCTCCCTGACCTATAGCATCCTCTCTTCAACTGGTGTGTGTGTGTGTGTGTGTGTGCACTCAGTCTGTGAACATCTAGGGATTTGGG
>LOJH01002577.1:4263-27728 GCA_001685095.1 Ellobius talpinus
TCATGTCAGTGACCCCTCCCCCACACCTCGTACACTGTCACGAGTCATAGCGTCAGTAACTCCTCCCCCACACCTCGTACACTGTCACGTCACACAGTAGCCCCCTCCCCAAGCACTTACGTTTTTTTGACCTAAGATTTCGGAACACTAAATGACAGTCCTGCCTCAGTTTCTCAAGTGCCTTACACTACCAGACCTGCCTTAGGTCAGTGATTTTTTTTAAAGTCAGTGCTTCTCAACCTGTGGGTCTTGACCTTTTGGAGGTCATCTATCAGATATTTACATTATGGTTCATAGCAGTAGCAAAATAACAGTAATGAAGTACCAGTGAAATAATTTCATGGTTGTGGGGTCCCCACAATAGGAGCTGTATTAAAGGGGTGCAGCAGAAGGCTGAGAACTGCTGTGTTAAGTCATCTTTTCTATTGGTGACACATTTTCCTCTATTCGGTCCCAGTTCATGAATTCCAAGGGACGTTGAGTGAATTAGCAACTCAGCAGCTCATTAGGGAAAAACAGAAAAAGAAGCCTTTGAGCATCTGTGCACGTGGGCCTGCAGAAGGCGTGGGCCTGCAGAAGGCGTGGGCCTGCCTGTCCGGTGGGAGAGTTCACTGGAAGCTGAGTGCAGTGACTTGTGCTTCTGTGTTTGCTGACCTACCTCTTGTTTTTTTCGGGGTACTCATGAGTCTACCCCAATCTGTTCTGTGGGGTAGGAACTCATGACTCCTCTCTGACATTTCTGGGGACCCAGCCACATGACATAACCCCCCTTTTCCTAAGAGCAGACCCTGTGTTATGGCCCTCTCCACAGCTTGCCCTGTCAATGAAAAGCACCAGAGGTTTTTCTGCTTGTTGGGTTACTGGGCACTGTGTGCAGCCTGGCTTCTGGCTTCCTTCTTGTGAGAGTGGAGCACTCACAGCAGGAGGCGGGGCTGCCTATCTGCTTTGGAGATCCAAGAACGGTGTGATGATTGGTTCATTAGCTCATTTTTCTCTCAGAGGTTTGTGTGCTTACATTGAGGCGGCTGTGTAAGATTCTACTACCTAGAACAGCCCTCGTTTAAAACGACACAGAGCACTCCCCAAAGTAATTTTCCTTTCTAAGTGGAAATTTGCTCAAACCAGACGCAAATGGGCCTAAGTTTGTCATGTTTCTGTATCTATACCCCTAAGTCCTGCCCCTTTGGAAAGAAATTGATCCATACATGATTGTGTCTTTTATGTTCTTTCTCTTCTTATTTTGGATGGCTCAGAGGCTTCCTAGAAATTGGCTGGTGTGTCTCTAATTTCTGTTGAGCTGATTTTATTAAAAACACTGCACCACAGGGGGTTTGACCTTCTCAAATACTAAGCATGTCTGCTTCAGAAAAATCACAAAGCTCTCTGAAGCGCCCGGAAATCTGGTTTCAATATGGGTTGATTATAGGGTAAAAGCTTGAAAGCAGTGGCATCTAGTATCGTAGCTGTAGCACGGCCCTTCTCGGGGCCAGGGCAGCTTTTTCCCCTTAGAATGTCTAATTGGTCCTCCTCTGTGCCTCTTAGCCTAACCAGCTTTAAACCTTCAGAGCTGTGTGGGCTTTAGTAAACTGGAATCAAGGTGGATGTTCATTTTGTTGCCCGGAGAATGGGGGCAGTGATACAACTTCAGAGATTAGGGCGAAAAGCACAGTACCAGGCTCCCTGTTCAGTCTCTCAGGGGTAACAGGGAGATGTGGTAACTATTTCTATTAAGAATAAAAGTTGTCAGATAATTTTAGCACTTGGGGAGGTGGCAGGAGGATCTCCATGAGTTTGAGCCTGGTCTACATAACAAGATCCAGGACAGCCAGGGCTACATAGAGAGACCTTGTCTCAAACAAAACAAACAAAACAAAACAGAGAGACCTTGTCTCAAATACAACAAAACCAAAACCAAAATCAAAACCAACAAAAAAATCCAAGAAGAAGTACAAACAAGAGCCACAGTAGACACGGAAGAGTCAGTCTCAATGGTAGAATACTTGCCTATGTATGAGGCCTCGGGTTCAATCTCTAGGACCAAGAAAAAAGTTTCTAAAAAAAAACAAAACAAAACAAACAACAAACAAACAAAAGTAAGAAAGAAAGTGACTGTTAATGCTGGACTCACTCCTTTAATCCCAGCTCTTGGGAGGCAGAGGTCTTTGTGAGTTGAAGTTGGCTTGGTCTACAGGTCAGCTAGGGCTATATAATGAGACCTTGTCAAAAAAACAAACAAAAAACCAAACCCAACCAACCAACCAAAAAAAAAAACCCATAAAACAAAAACACAGGTGAACTAGATGGCTTCAACTAACATTCCTAAAACTTGGGACTGAATGACTGTTTTATATGGTGGGTTGTTTTTAATTGATTGTCTCAATTTAATTAATTTAATTGTCTCAAATTTGCTTATTTGAGATGGGCAGATTTTCAGTGAACTACGCCCTGGACTTAGGATTGTTAGGACTTGTGTTGTGTTTGTGTATGCTTTTCTCGAGTCTACTGTAATTTTGTCCTTTGGGGATAACTGTATGGCTACTGGAAGAGTATTTTAATCTCGTGCACCTATTTTCTTTTTGAGTTGCAGATACGCTGGCTAACATCAGGGTGGTGCAGATAACATCTCAGTAGCACTTGGATGCTGGGTTCATTTTGTACAATCACCACCATCAGTTAAAACCTGCCTATCGGTGCTTTCAGCAAAATACAAGGAGCTGCTGTACTAGGTTCTGGAATTTTGTCATGGAGTGGGGGTTTATAAGTGAATTATTAATTTCTCTGGGAAAGGGTGTTAGTCTGGTATGTTATTCTTTGGGTTACAGTCATAAATGAAAAATTAAGTGCTGGACTCACCCTAATTCCCTCTACCCAATTCATTCTGTAGTCTGCTTTCTATACCCAATTTTATGTAATTCTATTCTATATTCTATACCAAATTCATTCTATCAGCCTGCAGACTCATAAAGGCTGGTCACTGATCTGAGAATCCAGGATGCTGTTTACACCTCTCCCAGTTGTGATCACCTCTTTATTTGGGCTATGGTTTATACTTTAAACATGTCCTCCTGGATCTGTTAACAGTGCAGCTTGCATTGTGATTGGCTTTTCTCGTTAGAGAAATTTGTTAAGGGGCGAAGTGGAATTTAGCTAGATAGGACTTTCTTTCCTGCAGCAAGGCAATTTTCCAATGGATCTTCTTTTTAAGAAATCTGGAAGCAGGAACTTGAGAGTTGGCTCAGTGGTTAAGAGCACTGGCTGCTCTTCCAGAAGACCTGGATTGGATTCTCAGCACCCACATGGTGGCTCACAATGATCTGAAACTCCATTTCTAGGGAATCTAATGCCCTCTTTTGGCCACCACAGGAACCAGGCATGCATGTGGTACACAGACAAAATGCTCATATACATAAGATAATATTAATTTTTAAAAATAAAGAAAAAGAAGTTAGATGTATTTGCGGCTAGGCAAATCTACCAGCATGTGTCTACAAATTTTTCCCATTCTATAAGTGTGGAAAGGATAGCTGGAAAGGGATGGATAAGCAGCCGCCTAGGGGTGCTTTGCCAGGCAGTTAGAACCCATCTCAAGGCTTTTGGCATTCCTCAGGATGGCCAGAAGAGCCATTCTACCAGTAGCCAATGGCTAGATGGCCTCTAGGGCGACTTCACATTGTGGACCAGATGGCTTTGGACCAAATCTGTGGAGGAGAACTCAGGAAAGACGAGCTGATCACCGCACTACATACAGGACAAACACGTAGGGCTAATCAAGTAGGCTTTGTGGTCCTACACTAAATTTACATTGAACAGCTTTAAAGGACTGCAGAAGTAGATGCCGGAGCTGGAGGAAATTGGTTTGTTTTGGCATGTGAAGACTAAGTTAGATGTGATGAATTAATAAACTGAGAGGCGTCGTGTAAATTCTCTCCGAAGACAATAATGTTACAAACCTAATGAAACAAAAATTGCTTCAGCAGTTAGATCCATGAGAAATCTACAAGCTCTTTATCCCTTCTCCCTCCCCTCGGACTCTTGAGGGAACGCATAAGATGGTAGGAAGCCACCACATCTCTGACGGCAGTGTGTCAATTTCTTTATGTGTGTTAGATGTCCATGTTAGAGCAGTTCTTACTAAATTCAGTGAATGTGGTTTTGATAGCCAGAGACCTAAATTCATAGTTGCCCTGGTCAGAGAGGCTACTTCTCATTTGGATTAAAGGGTTAAATTGGCCTTTGACTAGCAAGCAGCTATGATCAATGACCTTTACATTTCTATAAACCTGGAGAGAGAATAGGAGGAGAGACAGATCATGAAGTTTGCTCATCAGGCATTTGGGTTTGTGTTGTCAGTAAATATAAGCCACTGTCCTTTCCCTTCTGTTTTCATCCTAACCTATTGTCTTAAAGGTTATAATTTGTGTTGGCAAGCTGAGGTGAAGCTCTGGCAAAACTGAGCATGCTCCAGGCTCTGAGTTCTCTTTCTAGCACTGCAAAAATGATAGTTGTTTTTTTTTTTTTGGTGTGTGTTAAGTCTAAAAGAGAACAAATTGCTAGTTAAATTGCTAGTTAAGGGAGTCAGGGAGGAAAAAAAAATTAAATGTGCCTAAAACTCAATGAAACATTACCACAAAGCCAAATGGGTCAGCCTATCTTTTAAATTTGGTGCAGTTTCAAAGCTAAGGTAAGGAAAAACAGCTAATATTCTTTAAACTAAGAAAGAGTTGCATTTTACTTTGAGAACTTGATTATGCCCAAAGTTGTCATCAGTTGCCCTAAAGAGTTAGGAACAAGCCACTGAGAGCTCTGCCACCTGACTGCCTACTTCAATCCCCCAGGGGCTTCCTGACTTCCAGCCTCCCTGGCAGGACTGGTACCTTCTCTTCTCTGGGCAATAATATGCACATGTGGCAGGAAGCATTTTCAGGGGTACAGTGCCTAACTAGAAAATAAATATTTCTTTACTGATAATGCCATCCCTGTCCAAATAAATAAGTAACTTAGTAAAATGGAAGCTTCCCCCTGAAATTAAGTTAGCAGGTTCTCTCTGTAAGACCTGGTGTAGTGTTTATCACGCTTGACCTTAAGCCTGGCCTAGCTTGGGATCGTTACATGCACCTCCTAAACTGGAAGGAGACATGGCTCTCCATTCTCCCGGATTGAGAACTGTCAAGGGTCATTTCCCATGCTGACACCTGATGGTGTGGTAAATCCTCCCAGAGTCTGCGTTGTATTCAACACTGGGGTGGACAATGAGTCACCTCTCCTCTGACTGGGAAGTTGCTGATGGCATTTGAATGGAAGTTCAGCAAGGAGGTCCCTTGGTTGCTTTGAAAAGCTGAATTCATCTGTCCCAAAGAGCCAACCTTTACTCAGTAGCAGGTTAATGGAGCTCTTTCCCGTGGCTCCTCCTGGCAGGTATTATTAGTGTCTCTAGGATTCCTGCAGGGGCAAGCGGGGGCTTTGGTAGCAGAATAGCACTGCACCAAAGCCCGGGATCCTGCTGGAAAGCCACCTGCCTACAGCAAGGCTCTGCGCTTCTTCCCAGGCTCCTCTGGCTTCATGTGGAGCCACCAGAGCAACACACACCTGAATGGAACAAGCAAAACAAAAATAACTCTTCACATAATATCACATAAATCTCTTGGCTGGGAGAAAATTATATATTCTTTGGCCTGTTCTTTATCCCGGTCCTGGAAAAAAAGCACCTTCCTGCTAGGCTTGAAGTAGAATCTGCCAGGAGCCTTAACTTCAGTTGTCTGTGGTAGGACTTCATTTAGTCAAAAGCACTGTCCAAATGCTTACCCTATTGTTTTTACAGATTAAATACCTGCTGTGGATATTTTTGTTTTTTGTTTCTGAAGGGTCTGGGTTCAAGTTCACACATGGAATGTTATTAAAGGTATCACCTCAGGGTAATTAGCCTCTCAATTTCCTCCCACAATGGGAATTAGTAACAATAGCTCATTAATTGCTCAGTAGCAGGTTAATGGAGTGACAATTCACTTTGTCAGGAGGATGGTATGAAATAATGCAAGTGGAACTATACAGGCTTGGACAAGACCCATAGTGGCAGAGGTCAGCAGTGGACCCCACAGAAGCACAGACCATCAATAGGTTAAAATCTAGAGTGGATGAAATGGCTCAGCAGGTGATGGGGCTTGTCACCAAAACTGATGGCCAGTGCTTGATCGTCAGGATGCTCATGGTGGAAGAAGAGAAGCAACACAAGTTGTCCTCCGACTACCGCACACGTGCAGCGGCACACACCAGCCCACACCAATGTGCTCCCAAGGGCACACACAAAATATAAGAAATGAATATGTACATATAAACATATATGTAATTACAAAGCTACTGATTAAAAAAAGATTTATTTAGTATGTATACAGTGTTCTGCCCGCAGGCCAGAAGAGGGTACCAGATCTCATTACAGGTGGTTGTGAGCCACCGTGAGATTGCTGGGAACTGAACTCAGGTCCTCTGGAAGAGCAACCAGCTCTCTTAACCTCTGAGCCATCTTCTTAACCTCAGATCTAGTGATGTAGTGTTGTTAAAATTTGTTTTTAAATTTGTGAGTCTTTAATTTACTCGGTTTGACTTCCATGTGAGGGAATGGTCCATTTTGATTGGAAAGTACTGGAACCTCAACACCCACTGCAGAAAGACAAAACAACAAACAAACAAACAAACAAAAACCAGCATAGGGTAGCTCAGAAAGCTTCAGAATCAGGAAGTACATGTAATCTTCTTCCTGCTGCAACAAGCACCTGGCTTTGCGCATCTTTTTAGTGCACACATAGCTCCTTGTTCGATGAGTGGACAAGCCAGCATGCACAGGTGCTTCACATGATTGGTGTGGCTTGATGTCTGTCTTGGTATTTCAGGTGAGGCAAAAGTCACATGCATGCGAGGAAGAGACAGAGAAAAACATGTACCAGACCATACCTGTAACCTGTAAGCTAATGAGGACTGGTTGATGCAAATATGTGTTTCTGGAATCCTTAGGTAAAGGTGTCTGGCACCAATCCCAGTGATGATCTTGAGTTTGTTGCCTGGGTCCCCCATGGTGGAAGGGGAGAACCACCTACCACTAACTCTTCTCTGATCTCTGTGTCCATTGCTCTCTCCACTACTTCAGACACACACACACACACATACAGATAGACAGTCAGAGAGAGACACACACACAGACAGACACACACAGAGACAGTCAGAGAGAGACACACACACAGACAGATAGACACACACACATACAGACAGTCAGACACACACACACACACACACACTAGAATAAGTAAATGTGAATTTAAAAAGTTACCAAGAATGCGAGCTTCTAAGGCATTTGTTGGGCTAAAAACAACAGGTTTAATAATAGAACAAAGTGTAATTCACAGTGTGATTGCTCTTTATCATGAGCATTGCTGCATACATGTTCTTTAAGTCAACCTCACGTGTGTTAGATAAGGTACTGATGCATCAGTTGGGTTTACCGAGCACAGGAATTGACCCATATGTCTCTCATTTGTCCGTCTTCTTATAGCCACTCCTGGGGGCTGATGGGACACGTGTGAGACACAGAAGGCACTGGTGTTGCATTTCTCGTCTTTGTCTCTCTCTTAGCTGGTTTGTTTCTGTCCTCCTCAGGCATATTTAATGCCCATGACATTACACTCTCGGCTACACCCTTGGCTTTATGTTTCTTGCTTGTGAATACCGTTCAGGCCATCTCTTAGGGTCTGTTTTGGGACCATTCTGCCTGCTTCTGCTCTGATATCATGTGCTCTCTCTCTTCCTGTTACACGTTGGGGTTCTGAGCACAGTTGCCTCCTTGTCTTCTAATGACTGGATTGGACATGGACTTTTGACTTTGTCCTTTGCTTGTAAGTTCTCATGTAAACACTGGTGCCATCATCTCAAGCTTGCAGGCCAGTCTGGACCAGCCCAGTTAATTCTGCCCATGTGTGCCCGAAGCACTGGACTCTTGCTATTTAGGAACAGCCTCAGTCACACATAACCATGAGTCACAATTTAACTTTCAACAAGCTCCAGTGACACATATGACCCTCTACTTCCTCACGTGACCTTCTTACCTAGTAGTAATGTAGATTGGTGCCCATGAATGTAGATTAGTGAGGCCAGCCAGTGCCATGGTCAAGACAATGTTGAGAGAAAGGACTTAGTTGTTAAGACTGAAGAAATGCCAGCGAGGGTTTGCAGCTGTGTCACCAGCCCTGGAAGCTGACAGATGTTTACTAAGGGTCCTCACCTACAGTTTCTGTTGCTCTCTTGTATAACTGCCCTCACTCTGGCTTTGGGAAGAAGTTATGAACACCTACTGTTACAGTCTGCTTCCGGCTGCTGTGATTAAAATGCCCTGGCTACATTCCCAGTTCCCAGTTCTTCACTGTGGGGAAGTCGAGGCAGGAACCCGAAGCACCTCAGTGCATCCAAAATCAAGAGCACAGAGAAGTAAGTATGTGTGATTGCTATTCAGCTGTCTTTCTCCACTCTTATGTAGTCTGGGATCTCAATCTAGGGAATGGTACTAGGGCTGGGTCTTTCCATGTCAATTAACACAACCATGATAATTCTCCAAAGACAGGACCACAGGCCAACCTAATCTAGACAGCACCCCATAGATCCTCCTCCAAGGCAGTTCTGGGTTGTGCTAAGTTGACAATTAAAATCAATCATTAAATCATTAAAGCCTTCTCTTTAGTTCCATAATGAAATAGCAAAGGGGACATGAACACGGCCCTTCTATTATCATTGGAGACATTCAAAAAACAAAGGTATTTTGCTGGGAGAGTTGTAAGCAACAGTTGCTACACAAGCTTTACCAAGTGCCCGCTGCCACAAGCTGGGAGCATGCTACAGCTCCAAGGCGCACAAATTGCCACTTACTATTGTGACACTTTGAATTAACAGGGCCACTTAGCTGTCTGCTTGACAAGGTTACCTGGCATTCTGGTCAAATTGGTGCTCATGGTGGCAACTTACTCCACCTGGGCTCACTGAGGGATGAGTGTGCCCCTCCTGGCCTGATGTCTTCAAAGGGTCTGAAGTGGGACTCCCGCAGGAAGGCTGTGCCTCTACTCTGGGCTGGGCTGCAAGCAGCAGCCTAAGGCTACCGGGAAGCACAGCTGTGTGTAGCTGGGGATTGCAGAGCTTCCCCACACATCCCAAACCACTGCTTATGTGACTGATGGCACAAGGACAGATGATACAGGAGAAGCCGCCACAGCCTACGTATGGCACCAGTGCCTTTCTCCTGGCTCATAGTCACAGCTGTGTGATTGGAAAGAAGTCCACTTCCAGGTTTGAAAAGAGCAGCAACTTGGTCAAGCACTCGGTATCCTCCGGCTTGCTACAGTTCATGCATGGTCTGTGCCACCAAGGACCATGTGGTGGTGTCCGATTTGGTACTCCTGGAAGGTGGTGGAATCACTAAGAGGTGGACGCTAGTAGGAGGGTCTCTGGTCACGGAGGGCACATCCTGAGAGGAAATTAGGAGACTCTGGTCTTTTCTTCCTTTCTCTTTCCTCCCTGGGTACCTTAAGCAAGCCATGCGTTCACGCACATACCACTTGCCATGGTGTGAGGCCTTTTACAGGCTGAAAGCCATAGGGCCAGCAGGCACTTCAGAAACTGTGAGTCAAAATTACCCTTTTCTCTTTTTAAGTTGATTTTCTAAGTATTTGTTATAGTCACCCAAAGCTAACATCCTTTTCACTTGTAAAATGAAATCACAGTGGTTTTCCTGTACCACAAATGTGTGTTTTAAGAATCCTCTGGCACCTTTGGAGCCCTTTGATCTTGGGAAAGACATCATAGAGTAGAAATTATTGCTAAAATACTACTATGAAATACAGATAAGCTTTTTTCATGTGTTTTCATGCTTTTATTTCTTCTGTACTTTTAACTCTCATTAGTCATTCAATATAGGGTTGGAGTCATGTCTCCTTTCTCTAATTATAATTAAACTAATAAAGTCTGAAGATGGAAAGTGGTATACACAGTTCTATGCTTGGGGTCATCTTTCCTTTTTTGAGCCACAAAGCATTGCCCATTTGGAATATTGTGTGTAATTGAATTTACATTTACAATAAGTCTTGGGCTCAGGATTTGGACTAGAGCACTTGAGAGAAAAGAGAGAATGTTCCCAGTTCTATAACTAACAGAATTGTAACAATGTTGTTGTATATAGTTTGAAACAATCATGATGATTTTTCTTAGACTTTCTTGAATAAAAACTGGAACAAAACACAAAGTTCAAAAACAAAACAAAACAATTTTTAAAAATACCACCAAACTAAAGAAACTTACGGCGACAGTTAGGCTTAAAAATAGCTTCAACCTTTATACTTCTTTTTTACACGAAACAAATACTCTATGACAATGGACTTGTCTTGTATTGGAGAATTTTCTCCCATTAACAGAAGTGTTAAGATTAGTACATTGGGGCTTGGCTAAGACAGAAAGGAGGAGTATTTGTGTTTCTTAATGGCTTGCGTCTAAATGTTTGTTCTTTTGTCCTTGTAATGCTGGGGGCCAAACCCAGGGTCATGCAGGTGGCAAATGCTGTATCCTCCACCCTCTTAATGTTTAATACTTTGTAGGTGAAGTTTTCCTGTTCTAACTGCCTGCTCACAAACCATCAGCCACTTCCCAAATAAATGTCTTGGAGACTTAATATAAATTATAAATGCTCTCCCAATAGCTCAGGTTTATTACTAGCTAGCTCTTACAACTTAACTCATTTCTATTAATCTATATGCTACCCTGAGGCTTGTGGCTTTTACCTCTATCCCATTTTGTGTGTTCCATTTGTTCTCCATCTGGCTGGGGACTCCTCTGACTCCACCTTCCTCATCCCATCATTCTCAGTTTGGCTTTCCCACCTAAGTTTATCCTGTTCAGCTATTGGCCAATCAGCTTGTTTATTAAACCAATCAAAGCAACATATATTCACAGTGTGTACAGAAGGATTATTCCACAGCAATACTTCTCACAGGAGCTTACATCTTGCAGTTGTAGGTTTGAGTATTCGGCCTACCTGGAAGTTAAAAAACACTTGCTGGGGGCTGAAAAGATGGCTCTGCAGTTAAGAGCACTGCCTGCTCTTCCAGAGGTCCTGAGCTCATTTCCCAGCAACCACATGGTGGTGGCTCACAGTCAACTGTAGTAAGATCTGGTACCCTCTTCTGGCCTGCAGGCACACATGCAGACCGAACACTGTATACATAATGAATAAATAAATCTTAAAAAAAAACACTTGCTGGGTGACTCACCCACAGACATACTGTGAACTCAGACTTGGGTTCTGTCCAAGAACACTCTGCCTGGCTACATTCTTCCTAGTGGATATTAAGAATTAGTGAGACGGTTAAAAAACAGGTTCACAAAGTTTTATTTCTGGGTGTAAACTTTACAATAGTATTTTGTCTGACATAGGGTGTTGTATTAATTGCCTTTCTCAGAGCTGTGACAAAAGCAGCCTAAGGGAGAAAGGGTTTAATGTGGCTCACTGTCCATCAAGGTGGAGCAACATGGTGGGAGGAGCTAAGGCATTTGGTCATTCTGCTCATTGCCAGGAAGTAGAGTGGTGAATGCTAGGATCCAGTTCCTGTCCATCCCATTTTTTTTAGTTCATTCTAAGATCTCAATAGGATGAGACCCATAGGATGGTGCTACCCACATTCAGGGTAGGGTTCCCCTCCTTAGTGAAACCATCTGGAAATATGCTCATAGACACCCACAAAGCTGTGTCTCCTAGGTGACTCTAAGTTCAGCCAGGGTTGACAGTGAAGGTGGTTCATCATAGTGTCTACCTTTAAGAAAGGGAACGTCACACTGCACTCAAACAAATTCTTGTCCCATCCCACCATGACAACCAGGAAGGGGTTCTTTGCTTCTGTTCTTTCTGGAATGAGAAGAAATCTCTCTTCAATTTCAATTTGTGAGAGAGGGAGGGTTCCATGTTTTATGTGTTGGTCTGGTAATAGTAGGGAAAGAGCTATTGTCTAATGGGATAAGGGAAGGACATTATTAACCCTTTTCCCCTTTCTTTTTCGGCTCCTGATAGAGTTGGAAGAAGAGAGAAAAAACATTGTCACTCTCTCTTTCTCGAATATCAGCCTCAGCCAGGAGGTAGTGGCATGCGCCTTTAATCCCAGCACTCNAGAGCTAGTTCCAGGACAGGCTCCAAGGCTACAGAGAAACCCTGTCTTGAAAAATAGTTGAAAAAAGAGATACATTAGAATTGAATACCAGCCTCTCAAGTCAAAGAGGCAGAAAACACCAGGTTCTGTGCCATTCCTTCTTTGTATTAGTGAGTGAAGTTGTTTGTGACAGGGTTTGGTTTGCTTTGGTGAGAGAACACCTCTCATACCATCACCTGTGCTCAACTCAAAGTTTCTATGCAGTTCAAACTGGTTTTAAACTTGGGGTTAATCCCTCTGCTACAGACTCTTAAGTGCTGGGGTTATAGGCATGAGCCATCACATCCAGTTAAGACATTTTTTAAACTATGAAATTTCCCTGATGGGAATATATGGAGTTAACTGTATGGAGGGATGCTATGTTAGATTTACTCTTTCCATGGTCCTGTGTAGCCCTGGTGCCCTTTCTCCTGGACATACACCCTCACTTCATACTTGCTAAGCAGACTACTGAGCTATGTTCCCAGGCCAGAAGAGTCTTGGTGTGTGTTTTTTTGCTTGCTTGTTTTGTTTTTCTGTTTTTAATCTAGGAATTGACCCTAGGACCTCATGTGTGCTCAGCCAGTGCTTTACCACTGAGCTGTGTCCCCAGCTTTTGATTTTTAATTTCTAAGAAAGAAGAGTAGACCATTAAATAATGCTTCTAATTCAGCATTGGGGAGGCAGAGGCAGGAAGGGAGTCTTTCAAGTACAAGGCCAACCTGGTCTGCATATCGGATTCCAGACCAACCGGAGAAATATAGTGAGATCTTGTTAAAGACAAATAGAGGAAATCAAAACAAAAGAGAGAGGGGTACAATTTCAGTGACTACTGTCAGGATGTAGTTTGCAAATCATAAGATGTAAATTGTGTTCATAAATCTTCAAAGTGCTCAGATGCTGGAATTCCATCCCCAAAGTCAATTTTTTCACAAAAGAGACTCAAATAACTTCCTTTACAGCCATGGTTTGGCAATCCATTCACTTTATTGATAACAAAACCCCAAAGAATCTCCTTCCAGATTCAGTAAAGTGAATTTGGAGAGAGATGGTATTCTGTTCTGGAATCAGCAGTTCGTCCGGAGATGTACAGCCCAGAGCCACACAGCCAGAGCCACGCAGCCCACACAGCCCAGAGTCACATGGCCCAGAGCCATGCAGCCCAGAGCCACACAGCCCAGAGCCATGCAGCCCAGAGCCACACAGCCCAGAGCCATGCAGCCCACACAGCCCAGAACCACGCAGCCCAGAGCCACACAGCCCAGAGCCATGCAGCCCAGAGCCACACAGTCCAGAGCCATGCAGCCCACACAGCCCAGAACCATGCAGCCCACGCAGCCCACACAGCCCAGAGCCACATAGCCCAGAGCCACGCGGCCCAGAGCCACGCAGCTCAGAACCACACGGCCTAGAGCCACACGGTCCAGAGCCACGGGGCCCAGAGCCACACAGCCCACACAGCCCACACAGCTCAGAGCCACGCAGCCCAGAGATGTACAGTTCCTTGCTAGGCAGTAAAGAGGCTGATCTCTCAGAACACAATGCAGTAGTGTGGTGGGGGATTGTCTGCCTTTGAGAAAATGCTGGAATCAGACGACATGTCAGGTGATACACGGAACATTCCCCCAGAGGCTAGCCTGAAAGGGTCACTGAAATGACTAGTGTATCAGAGGTCAATGTTTAACTTCTCCAAGTTTCACTTGAATTGAATGCATATGAGGGAAGTGAAGAGAAGAGAGGGGGGAGAGCAAGGAAGCCAGCAGAGGGATGCGGGGAGAGAAAGAAAACATGAAAGAATGTGAGAAGAGTAAGAGGAAATCAGTTTCCCCCTTGGACCTAGAAGCAGAAAAACAAATGGGATTGGATAACAGGTACTGGAAGCAACCTCCGGTCACACTTGGACTCCAGTGGCAGATAGGTGTGGGGAGACTTGAGTGTTTAGATCCCAGTTAAGGAAATGCAAAGTCCTCAGCTAGGATTTGTCTCCGGGAATTCAAACTGATTCAATGCCAAGTCAGGCCCTGGCAGGCCACCATCACCCAGCTATTGGCTCCCCATCATCATTTTTTAATAGGTCTCCCAACTTTCCTTGCCCTTACCTACCAGGACAGGTTGATAGGATGTGAGGTGTGCAACATTGGGACTGTGCTCCAGACTGGTACTCATTCATGACCTAAGTGCAAGAATCGAGAGGAATCACTTAGGCACTTCTGTAGCAATTTGAAGGAGTGATCTTTATGTCTGTCAGCAGTGCTGGTACAAAGAGAATGGAGGCTGGAGGTCCACCAGTCTATCGAGCATGCCTGCAGCCCTGCACCAATCCCTAACTCCAAAACCAAACACATGGGAAACAAAACAAAATGAATATCCATTTTGTGTGTCTTTATTTTAAAGTTTATTTTTGCTTAGTAGTTTATGTATTTATGTGTCACATGTGTCCCTATGTGTCACATGCATATAGGTCAGAGAAAGACTTGAGGGACTCTGTTTGCTTTTTGTCTTGTAGGCCCCAGGGATTGAATGTGGTGGCAAACATCTTTGCCCCATGAGCTATCTCATTGGTTCAGCGCACTGTGAAAGTACCCTGCTAGGCAGGTGGTTGTGGGCCATAAAAGAAAGCTAAATAAGCATGAGTCTGAGTGAACCAGCACCCAGAGTTTCTCCATGGTTTCTGGATTCATGAACTTGGGTTCCTACCCTGAGTTCTCCCAGTGATGAACTGTGAACTGGAAGTGTAAGATGAAATAAGCTCCTTCCTCTCCTAAGTTGTTTTTGATCAAAGTGTTTTATCATGGCAACAGAATGAAGCTATGATGCTAAGTGCTCACTTGTAATACCCTTCACACCCATCACTGGCTGATGCATCCATCTGTCGTACCCTCTGTTTCCATCACGGACTGATGTGTCCATCTGTGGTGTCCTCCATTTCCATCATTGGTTGACATGTCCATTGGTGGTACTCTTCACTCTTGTTCACTAATTTTAGCATTCTTACCTGATTTCTTTAATGAATTTTTCTCACTGCAGAAATGACCCATGCTACTTTATATGTTGTCTATTTTTCCTAAAACCTTTAGCATATTAATCATAATGATTTAAATTTATTTTATTAGAATACCGAGATTCATGTCATATCTGCAAATTCACAACTTTGAGGACTTTGTTTACTCAGGAAAGAAACTCCATTTATCCCCTTTTTTTACTTCTCTTCTTTGTCTCTTGTTTTCAACAGTGAAGACTGAAGTAAACAGGCTTCCCACTTAGTGTGTGTTTGGTGAGTCAGTGTGGTCAGAGTTAACATTCTGATAGAGTTCTACCTGTGTCCCAGAGGCTTCAAATTCCTTAAGTGTGATTGTCTCACACTTGGAACTTCCCAGATTTTCTGAATGTTTGCTCCACTCTCAGCTCCAGGGTTGTCCCTCTCTCATCAGTGAATGCCTGCCATGTTACTTGCTACCTACCAGCATGGTGGTGGGATGAGGGCATTATCAGCCTGTGTGTGACATGGTGTGCTGGGCCTTTGGGGTGAGGTCTCTGGATCACATCCTCTGTATCCACCAATGGCACACCATCTCTAATGGTCTGGACCTAGGGTGTACTTCTGCAGAGACTAGAGGTTTCCTTCTCCCTGGTTCAGTAGTTCTCCCTGGTGTTCTAAGAATGGCAGGACAATGGTCTCTCCTGCCTCAGCACAGGAGCTATTGCACAGAGGAGCTAAAAGACAAGTGCCCAGGTAGGCCTCTGTGCTCTTCTCCATGACCATCCCCTTCCCCACGCACCCAGGTAGGCCTCTGTGCTCTTCTCCATGACCGTCCCCTTCCCCACGCACCCAGGTAGGCCTCTGTGCTCTTCTCCAGGACCGTTCCCTTCTCTGAGTGCCCAGGTAGGCCTCTGTGCTCTTCTCCACGACCGTCCCCTTCCCCATGCACCCAGGTAGGCCTCTGTGCTCTTCTCCATGACCGTCCCCTTCCCCACGCACCCAGGTAGGCCTTTGTGCTCTTCTCCACGACCGTCCCCTTCACCAAACTCCCACACCAAGAGCTTCCTCTGGGATTCTGTCCTACCCTGAGACCCAGAGTTTATGTTTCTGGGAATTGTATACCTGCATAGGAACGGGTACTAACCATGAACTTTCAGCTACTCATCAGATGTTTTCATTGAATTCTCCTCCATGGGTTCTGGCAGCATCTGCCCCAGGTAACAAAGGACTCATTATTTCTTCCCTTGAGACTCAGATAGATACTTGTGTGTCTATTTTCACAGTGGTCTTACAATAGTCAAAGAATCAAAGCAGCCTATGTGTCCATCAATGAAAGAGTGACTTGTAGAACTATGCTACATGCATATACCACCCATGAAAGAAGGAAATTTAGACTGTGCAGGGACATGAGTGAACCTCGAAAACAGGAGGCCAGAAACAAGGGTAAATATTGTTATTCTACTTAGATGAGGCACCTAGAACAAGCTCATAGACATAGCAGAAAAGAAGTGACCGGGAACCAAAAGAGGGAAAGCAGAGAGATAATGTTTAATGACTGTGATGTTTCAGGTGAGGAAGGCTGAAAAGGTTCTGGAGACAGATGGTGGTGCAATACTCTATTACATATTATAACTGTATATAGTGCCATTGAACTGCATCCTGGAAGTGGCTAAAATGGCAATATATCTCTAGCTGTCTGTGTGTCTGTGTGTCTGTCTGTCTGTCTATTGTAATGATAAAACACCATGACCAAAACAACTTGAGGAGGAGTAGTTTATTTTGCTTACAACTCTACATTACAGCCCACCGTCCAGGAAAGTCAGAGCAGGAACTCAATGCAGGAACCTGGAAGCAGGAACTGAAGCAGAAGCCATGGAGGAGTGCTGCTTACTGTCTTGCTCCTCATGGCTTGCTCAGTCTGCTTTCTTATAGCACCAAGGACCACCAGCTAAGGGGTGGCACCCTCCATAGTGAGCTGGAGCCTCTTATATCAATCATCAATCAAGAAAATGCCCAATAGGCTTTCATATGGACCATTCTGGTAGAGGCGTTTTCCAGTTGAGAGTCTCTCTTCCCAAATGACCCTAACTTGTATCAAGCTGACATAAAACTAGCCAGCACATATGATACTCTTTCTTTCTTTCTCTTATTATTTTTTTTGAAGATAACCTCTCTTTATTAGCCTAGAACTTGCATCCTTCTGAGTTCTGGGGTTACAGCCATGTTGCACCATACCTGACTCTGCTATTCACTCTTTTAAAAAGTTTATAGAGGCAGAGATGTCTGAGGAGAAACAAAATTGTGTTGTTGAGACTGCGTCTTTTAACTGGAGACATCTGCTCATGAGGTTTCTCTGTCATGATAAGGAAGGAGTTAATGCACCATTCCCATCTTCTTGGTTTCCTTGCAGAGACGGTCTATAACCTGGGGTTTGTGAACCAAATAAGTCCTTTTTCCCTTGAAGTTATTTTTGTGTGAAGTTTTTTTATGTCAATCTCCCAATTTTCTGGTCTAAGAGGTCCCATAGCCTGGTTGTTTCCTTTGTTCTGCTGATTTTCTTTGAGTTTTTTCGCTTGGTGGAGTTGAGATACATGTCATGAACAGTCAAAGGTGAAGGGAATAAATCATTTTTCACACAGTCATGAAGACCTTTGTGATTAACTTTCCTGGCCAGAGGAAAACAATTTCCTCCTCTTTTATCTTTAGCTACATCTATCCCACCCTAAACTCTAAGCTTGTTCTTCCTAGGTTAGGTCAAGCACTTCCTGAGGGGCTGGAGAGATGGTTCAGCAGTTAAGAGTACTTGATGCTCTTGCAGAGGGTCTGGGTAGGGTTGTCAACATCCACAGGGTGACTTACAACCATGCCTGACTCTAGTTTCCGGGAATCCAATGCCCTCTTCTGACTTTTGAGGGCATCAGATACACATGTGATACACATGCATACATTCAGGTAAAAAACTCATATATGTAAAATAAAAGGTTCTAAAACAAAAAAGTGCTTCCTGAGTGACAGCATCATCCCCACAGAGCCTGCCACTTTTTCTTTGTCTCTGAGGCCAGGAACATGGGCCTAGGTGGGTAGGAGGCAGGCCTGGGTTGGGCGTCAGTTATTTTTCTACCGCTGTGGTCAAATTATCTTACATAGACATCTTATGGGAGGAAATATTTATCTTGGCTCATGGTTTATTCCATTGAGTCCATCATGGCAGGGAAGGCATGGTGGGTGTTTTAGTTTCGTTTCTGTTGCTGTGATAAAATACTTTGACAAAAACAACTCCAAGGGAGAAAGAACTTATTTGGCTTAAAAATCCCAGGTTATGGCTCAGGGAAGTCAAGTCAGGAACTTGAAGAGCCACTGCATCCAGAGTCAAGAGTCCAGAGAACACATGTATGAACACATGTATGAACACATGTCTGCTTGCTCTTCAGTTCTCTCCCTCTCTTCTTAGATTGCACAGGACCTAAACCCAGATGCCCTCTGAGTAAAAGGCCAGAATTCTGGAGGGCTGAGGTCATTGGTCCAATTTGAGATGTCCTCATTGTCATCCCATTCCATCAGTCCAGGGCTGACTCAATCACAGGGAGAAAAAGCAGGGGCTTTGCTGGGCCTGGGCTTGGGGCTCAGACTTCCATTTCTTCAGAAGGAGCTCACTGCTCCCTTAACTCTGAAGGTTATCGCCACTTGGGTAGTGTTGACTGACTGAGGGCATGTAGACACTCTCTAGATCACGAATGCAAAGTAAATTCCAGATCCTAACTGCTACTGGATGCACACAGAGGGATCTTGTTCTCACCACATCTGTTGGAAGTAGCACAGTGATGGGCATGGTGGTATGTCCCCTACCTGTAGTCCCGTATTGCAGGCTAGGACAGGAGGATCACTTGAGTACAAGGTTTTGAGGTCAGTCTGGGTTATACAGTGAAATTCTGTCTTTAAACACACACACACACACACATACAAAGAGAGAGAGTGAGAGATGGAGAGAGAGAGAGACAGAGAGAGGCAGAAGGAGCAACGACAGAGAGAACACAGTGTGCTTCAAATCGGCTCATTGTTACAGAAATGGTTTGTACCCCAGCACCACCATTTAAAAATGTTCAGTCCATTGAAACATTGAAGCATTTCCCTTTCTTTCTTCCTTCCCCACCCCACTATGAACTGTGTGTGCTTGGCTTGTGCTCTACCACTGAAGTCTATGCTCAGCCTCCTCGACTTTGTCATCTTCCTACTTGAGGTGTCCCACTCCCCCGCGTACTTAAACTGCTTTGTGACTTTATTGACACTGTCAAAGAAGCCTGATTTTGAAGATGTCCTGTGGAGGTCTGTGGTCATTTTTCTCCATGCCATAGCCCAACCTCTCTTCCAAGTCTGAGTTGGCTTTCTTGAGCACAGCTTCAGACACCTGTGGTCTGACTGATTTGTGCTGGGGGCTTGGGACTCAAACTGGTTTGAGTTCAGCTTGGGCTGTGGACTGAATTCAAGGCCAACCTGGTATGCCCAATAAGAACCTGTTTCAAAAACAGGAAGAAATGAGGGCAGGCAGGAAGGAGGGACAGAGGAAGGGGCAGAGGGAGGGAGGACTGAGCTACCATGAAGTCTTTGTTATATGTCCACAGTGGGGAGGAAGCCCAGGGTGCTTGAAGATCATCATTACTCTTCTGGCCGATGATCTTCAGGCTCTTGCAGGCATTATGCTGTCCCTCTTGAACGTGGTCATGAATATCTGAAGTTTGGTAGAAGATTCTCCTCATTGTCCCATGTGAGAACTGTGTGGTCTTCACATGGCTGGCTCTCTGGACTCTGCTCCTGGAGGGAGGCTAGCTTGCTGCAGGAGCGTGAATACGGCTCCTGGAACTCCTTGCTTTCTTCATTGAGGACAGGAATTCTGTCTGCATGGATGAAATTCTATTTGCTGCTATGGGTGGGAATACTTTTTCTCATCTGGGAGGTGACCTGGTCATGGCCACTTTCTCCTTTTCCCACTGTCACCTTTAAATGAGTTTTGTTGAGGCTTTTCTACAGAGATGTCTCCATGTGTTTTCTTTGGAATGTTGTTCAGTAGTAGAGAACTTGTTCAGTGTGTCCAGTGCCCTTGATTCTATTTTCATCATGAGACAAAAAAAAAGCTAAAATAACAGCTGGAGTCAGGACAATGAGTTCAAGGTCATCCTCAAGGTGCTTCCCATGCTTTAGGTCAGCTGGGATATCTGAGACTCTGTCTCAAAAAAACAAACAGGGTCATCGCTTAAAAGCACTGGCTGCTCTTGGATCCCCAGCTATCACGGGCCGCTGACAAGTACCAGGGGATCTCAGGCCCTCTTCTGGCCTCCAAGTGCACTTCAAGCATGTGGTGCACAGACAAACAGGCAAAACACCCATACACACAAAAGAAAAGAAACAAAACAAACAAAAAGGGGCTGAGGATGTAGCTCAGTAGGCAGACCATTTTCTAGGCATGTATAAAATTCTGGGTTTGGTCTCCAGCATTACATAAACCCTGTGTGATGGTGTTGCCTGTAATCTTAGCAGTCAGGAAGTGGAGGCAGGAGGGTCATAAATTTAAGGTCATCCTCAGCTACAGAGTAAGTTTGAGGTCACTGTAGGTTGCTTAAGATTATGTTAGAGAGAGAGAGAGAGAAAATAAGCAAAATTAGGGCATAAGATGGATCCTAACAGTTGATCAAATTCCTCATGGTTTAAGATGGGTGCTGAGGATGGAACTCAAGATCTTATGCATCTAAGACCATGCTTCAACACTGAACTACAGCCCAGTTACTGTGTGTGAGCTGCTTTCATGGTAGCTCACTCTTTCCTCCCTCTGACCTTCCCTCATTTTTATCTGTTTTGTGAGACAGAGTCTCATTGGGCAAACCAGACTGGCCTTGAATTCACTCCACAGCCGAGGCTGAACTCAGACTTTTTTTTTTCTTCCTAGAAGAGTTTCTCTGTGCAGCCCTGGCTGACCTGGAACTCACTCTGTAGACCGGGCTGGACTCCAGCTCAAAGATCCGCCTGCCTCTGCCTCTGTAGAGCTGGGATTCAAGGCCAGGACCACCACGGCCCCACTTGAACTCAAACTTTTGATCCCTTTGCCTCAGCCTCTAAAGTGCAGGGTATACAAGTGTGAGCTGCCATGCCTTGCTGGCTTACACTAACTTTAAAGTTACAAATCTTCTAGCAGAGAAGATGCCCACAAAGAGAGACAAAGAATGACAAAATGGAAGATAAGGGGCTGGGAGCGGAACGTTGTGATAGAGCACATTTGCTTAGCACGTGTGACCTGGGGTCCTTTCTCAGCACTGACAGAGGCAGGTATTAGACTGGTAACTGTGAACTTCAAGGCCATAAAGCTATGTTCTTCCCTTCTGCAGGCCTGGGACTGAGAAGAAGAAAAAGGCATCATTTGTGAACTGAACCCCCACTGCCTGGATCTGCTGGGGGCGGGTGGTGATTTGAGAGAGCCGAGCAAAGCCAGATGCCTCCGTGTAGTGTAATGAAGTGTTCTGCTATTATCTAAATGGGGAGTGAAAAAGAACCCAGGGACACAGACAGACCCCAGAAGAGGCTGGGGAAATGAGTGTGATGTTTCTCATTAATGCATGGTAACACAGCAACAAGTGAGCGTTTATAAAATGCATTTCATGCCTGGGATTCCACAGGGCTTTGCCACAGGAAGATCAGATTCTCACCCACCATAACCATGAATTAGATTCCTGCCCACAGGGGAGATCGAGGTACTTCCCAAAGGACCTTAACTTCATCCTATTACAGAATGCAGCAGAGCCAGAGCCAGAGAGCCTTTAGACCATGCTTTTTCTGACAGACCCACAGCTACTTAGTGGAACTTAGAGTAGAACTCCAGGCCTCCACTGTCCCCTTCTCATGTGCTTCAGCTCACCTCTCTGGGCCTCCATTTCATTATCTGTAACATGCACTTATTTCAAAGGATGGCTATGCACATGAGATGTCTTCTCAGAGAGCAATGCCTGGTACGCACTAGGTACTAAATACATGCTAGCTATTAAAAGGACAACAGCATGGCATGGAAGTGTTTACGTGTGCAAGCATGATGTGTGAATGAGCATGTGTGATTGTGTATATGTGTAATATAGCCTTACCCTATTTACCATACTTTAAAAATGTTGTTTTGTTTTGTTTTGTTTTGTTTTGTAGTGGTAGGGATGAAACCCCAGGGCCTTATATGTGCTAGGCAAGTACTTCATCAGTGAGTTACAAGGCCTCGTCACAGTTCTACTTTTTAGAGACAGGATCTCTCTATGTATTAGGCTGGCCTTCATCTTGTGATGCACTTATGAGTGCTAAATCTAGTCCATATGTTTTCTTTTTTTTAAAACACTTACTTATTTTTATTTAATGTATATGTGAGTGTGTGAGCATATGTGTGCATGTGTGCAAAAGCCCATGGAGACCAAAATAATGTGTCAAATAATGGAACTGGAGATACAGGTGGTTGTGAGCAATAACATGGTGTTGGGACTAGAATTCTGGTCCTCTGCCAGAGCAGCAAGAGCTCTTACCTATGAACAATGTTGTCTTCACCATAGTTTTAAAGCAATCAGTTAAAATGGAAATAGAAAGTGACAGTGATCACTTCTACCAGGGTCCCAAACCCTGGCCCTGTAGGCAGAAGCTGCTTGTTCATTCCTGGCTGTCCAGACCTGAAATAATCACATAGAAACTATACTAATTACAACACTGTTTGGCCAATGACTCTAGCATATTCCTAGCTAGCTCTTACATCTTAAATCAACCCATTTCTATCAGTCTGTGTATTGCCACAAAGCTGTGGCCTGCCACTAAGTTTCCAGCATCCTTCTCCTTTCATCCTTCTCCTTCAGCAGCTACATGGCATCTCTTCAACTTCGCCTACTCTCTCTCTTCATCTCTGTTTGGATTTTCTACTGGCTATATTCTGCCCTGCCATAGGCTCAAATCAGCTTCTTTATTAACCAATGGTAATAAGACATATTCACAACATACGGAGGGGAATCCCACATCACGTCCCCCTTTCTGTCTAAATAAAAAGAAAGGTTTTAACTTTAATGTAGTAAAATTACATATAAGAAAACAGTTATCAAGCAAGAACAATAGTTAAAATATTTAGTCCATTTACATTTGGTAAATTAAGGAAAATACTCTATCATCTATCCTATCTTTGTGAGTCTAAAGTTTTATATCTAATCTATCTTTTATAATTATAACTATCTTTCTTCAACTTTATCAAAGACTCCAGAAGGATATAATATTACCTAAGTAAACAG
>LOJH01002577.1:27899-39691 GCA_001685095.1 Ellobius talpinus
CCTGGATTGTCACCCAAAGTTCTGTAATGTTGGGGCATCCTTCTACAGCCTACAGACCCATAGTATCTGGTAGAATTTTTCATGGAGCAGGAAATTTGAAAAACTGTTTCATCTATCTTGGCAGTTTGCCCGTCACTTTCTTTTGTATACTGCAGAATATCTGGCAATTTTTTCTGTGATGCAGGAACCCTGAAAGATCATCCTATCTTTTGGAAAGTTTAGCAGTCATTTTTCTGTGGGTCCTGCATGTCCAGTTCATACAACATACCATTAAGAAGTCCAGGCAAGAGCAGTTTCTTGCTCAAATGGCTAGCCTTGTCACATTCAAGACAAATTCCATAATGAGTTTCTTCAATGCCCATCAACATCTCTGAAGTAATTGGTTCTGCCAGACGCAGACATGTCTCACTGTTGGGAAAAATCTAAGTTCTTAAAACATTTTAAATGTCATATTCTGTACCTCTTTGAAAGATCTGAAGAATACCTATCCATCTGAACTATATCTCTGTACATCTAGAAAACCTAACTAATATGTCTACAAGTTTGACTATTATAAATGACTATCTACTAATATGTATTTCTTAATTATACATTTTTAAATGAGCAACACAAACACAATACCCTAATCAAGAGCAGAAATACATATAACAAAACTGACCTTAAATTTTTATCAATAGACCAAGATCCACACAAATGCAAAGTATTCATCTCTATATTATATGAAGTATGTTTGTTTAAATGAAAACAAACATTCATAAACAATATTTGGGAATTTGAGCATAGTTCTTTCCAAAATGTTCCCTGCTTTCGGTTGGGTGAAGTATTTTGGGGGGTTCATGGAGACCCTTTAGGGAGTTTTGGTCCATCAAACCACATTAGTCTGGAAGAAATCCACAGGTTTTTATCCTCTGTGGAAACAAAAGCAGAACCTCTTTTCCGAAGCAACATATCCTGAGACCCAAATTTTAGAGACACGATACCTTTAAAATATATATGCTTCTTTAGCTTAGCAACTCCAGAATCAAATATCTTTCTGTAGTCAAAAAAAAATCAAAGAAAACACAATAATATACACAATCCAAACTCTGGATATCTTCCATCTTTATGTGGCTTATTTTTCTTTACTCCTTTAATCTATGACTGTCTGTACTCTTTTATATTACTTTCACTGCCTCTTTAGTTTTATTTTTTAAGACTATTTTTATCACTGTCTATAATCTTTTTCTTCTCTCTACTAAGCCTACATATATTGAGCCAACACTGTGATCCATTCAGAGGTCTTTTTCATCTGAATCTGTCTTTATTACATTTCTGTAGTCATTTTCTAACCAGGAGAGCTTTTTATTTTAATTTTTTAAATGCTAAGCGGGTGTGGCTAGGACCAACTTTGCTGCCCTGCCTGCTTGCTCCATCCAGTCCAACATGACAGAGAAACGTTTATTGCCAGCTCTATGAGCCATGCTCTCTGCCCCAGCTCCAGGGATGCAGTGGGTCTATGACTCCACCAAACAATTTGTAACATGCTGTTCACAGACCCCATCTAACTGCAGGACTTCCCGAAAGAACCAGAGCTATTTGTGCTGCCAGCACCAGCACCAACCAGGAAGCCCTCCCCTAAAGAAGAAGCACAGCCTTTGCTGCCAATGCTGAGTCAGGAAGATCTCTCTTAAAGGAGCAGAGGCACCCCTGCTCACCACCAGCAAAGAGAGCCCATCTGAAAAAAATATGGCTACCAAGAAGCTGTGCTAAACTCTGCTCCTTTGTGTCTGGAATTCCTTTCCAAGCTCTGTCAAGTTTTATGTGGATGTAGTCGGCACACATTGGCATGCCATTTTGTAGACGGAGGCTGCTTGTTTATTTCCAGCCACCAAGACCCGAAATAATCACACAAAACTATATTATTTACAACACTGTTTGGCCAATGACTCTAGAATATTCTTAGCTAGCTCTTACATATTAAATTAACCCATTTCTATCAATCTGTGTATTGCCACGAGGCTGTGGCCTATTGGTAAGTTTCCTAAGGTTCTAACCTCCTTCTCCTTTAGCAGCTACATGGCATCTTTTTGACTTTGCCTACTCTCTCTCTCTCCATCTCTTTTCAGAATTTCCACCTGGCTATATTCTGCTCTGCCATAGGCTCAAAGCAGCTTCTTTATTAACCAATGGTAATAAAACATATTCACAGCATGCAGAGGGGAATCCTACATCATGGCCCAGTGCAAAGTTAGATTTCTAAGTGCCAGGAGCAAAGTTTTGGGGAGTCTCTTCATGGTTGCCTTATGACACCCAAGGAATCAGGGTCCTCTCTTGACTTTCTTAGTCTTATATATTTTTAATTAATTAATTAATTAATTTTAAATCTTGGCTGATTTAAATGCTGGGTGGTTGATTTTGAGAAAGAGCACTGTGGGACTGGAATTCTTTACTGATAAAGCTGTGAATGGATGAACCTCTCTTTTTAAAAGCATTGTAAATGGGAGAGTATATGTGATCAGGGAGGCCACCTAGGAAATGGGGGGCTGGTAGCTGTAAGTTGGGAAAATTCGGATCTACTTTTTGGGTCAGTTGCTGAATCTCCTAGTGTCACATCAGTCTCTTAGGATAATGAAGAAGACAGCCAACATACCTGGCAGGATTCCCAGCAGAGAGTAGATCCCAGCATGCAGTTGTTGCTGTTACTGGGCGTGAAGGTTGTTTTAATCATGAACTTGACACAATAGAATAACCAGAGACAAGTGTCTCAATGAGTAATTGTCTGGATCAAGTTAGCCTCTGGGCATGCCTGCGTGAGACTGACTTGATTAGCTGATGTGGGAAAAGTCAGTCTGAAAGTTGTTGCTGCCTTGCCCTGGGTTTGGGTCCTACGGAGGCAGTGAGCATTCATTCTTTCTCTCCTGGCTTAGTGAGCATGTGACCAACTTCTTCCAGTTCCTGCCTTAACTTCCCCACAGTGACAGACTGTGTAGCACGATTAATAGAAACCCGGAGACAGAAACTGGAGCTCAACCTGAAGGTCAGAAAAGCAAAATAGTCAGCTACTGGCTCTTTCCTCTGCCTCAGTTCGAAATGGTGATTCTGCCTCCAGGAATCTCAGAATGAGACTGAGACTGAGAGCTGTCTCCTCCTGTTTTATATTCCTCTCTAGGACTGGGATTAAGGGTGTGCATCACTACCGCCTGGTTTCTATGGCAAACTAGTGTGGCTACTGGGATTGAAGGCTTGTGTCATTACAGCCTGGTCTGTAAGGCTGGCCAGTGTGGCTGTTTTATTTTTCTGATCTTCAGGCAAGCTTTATTTATTAAAANAATCTCAGAATGAGACTGAGACTGAGAGCTGTCTCCTCCTGTTTTATATTCCTCTCTAGGACTGGGATTAAGGGTGTGCATCACTACCGCCTGGTTTCTATGGCAAACTAGTGTGGCTACTGGGATTGAAGGCTTGTGTCATTACAGCCTGGTCTGTAAGGCTGGCCAGTGTGGCTGTTTTATTTTTCTGATCTTCAGGCAAGCTTTATTTATTAAAATACAAATGAAATGCCACTACAAGACTGTAACCTGGAATGGTAAGTGGAGTGATCCCTTGCCCTTGAAAGATGCATTTGTCAGTGTGTATTATCACAGCGATAAAAATAAAGCTAAAACACCAGTCACATGTCATGCCACTGTACGTCACGCCAGCATGCATAGACTCCCTTAGTCAACATGCTTAGAAAGATCCTCCCCGCTCCAACTATTCACCACTGCTAATTTATTTTACCTTCACTCCCCCCTAAATCGCTGCAACTCTTTCTGGTAGGAATCTTGGTGAGTCAAAGAGTCCCGGGTCATTTGGCACAAAGGAAGTTCAGGCAGTGGCTTTCCCTGTTGGAACCCAGTGGCAGCAATGTACTCTGTGATAAAAGGCAAGGAGCCCTGTGCACTTGGTTAAAGGAAAAAGGCATTAACTTGCTGGCCAGCCTGGTTACTTGGGACATTAATCACCCCATAAACGTGGGATTAAATCAACTCTCAATTTAGCTCTGCAGCTCACCTTTAAAATGGAAGCAGTCTTTATGTATCAGGTGATCACACTGTAGATCTAATGAAAGCATGGGGTTATTTTCCTACAAATTTTCATGGGGATTTGTGACTGCAAGTGGAACCTGCCCCTGAAGACATAATGAACAATTACTCAATCTGGGGAATGGCTTTGGAGAAGCCGGTCCAGCTGGGGGAATATGAAGGAACGTTCCTAAAAGCTGTGTAAATGAGAGCCCGTGGCAACCTCTGCAGTAAACATGGAATCGTCCATCCCCCATTCGTGCCTCATGAATATGCTATATTATTGACAGCCAGTCAGTGCCAAGCTTTGCTCTGGCCCTGGGTCCCCCAAGGCAAACACATGGGCTTTGAAATCCTTCCTCTTAAAGTCTTACTGGATTGCAAAACTTAAGTTAATATGTGCCCAAAAGGTCCCTGAGTTTGAATCCGTCCTCCCTGATGCTGAAGGAACTGCCCTCACCAGTCCCAAAAGTCTGCTTTGTCCCTATTCCCCCTCTAGGATCAGTGCTGGAAGAGGTCACCTGGGCCAGAGTACCCCAACACTCCCAACTAAAGAGAAAACTGAAAGCAGAAGTGAACTTTCCCAAAAAGTGACATTTGTTCAGATTTGTTTAGTTTTGTTTATAGACAGGCTCCCTTGTATCCTTGGCTGGCCTCAAACTTGCTATCTAGCTGAAAGTGACTTTGAACACTTTACCCTCCTGTCTCCCTATCTCCCGGGAGACAGGATTATGTGCATGCACCACCACATCTGGTTTATGTGGTGCTAAGGATTAAACCCAGGGCTTTTTGCTTGCTGGTCAAGCCCTCTGCCAACTGAACTTTATCCTCATCCTCCATTTATTCAATTCATTATTTACCAAATGGCTAACTTTAGAGTGATATTATTCCTTTTCCTTTTTGTGTGTCAAATCTCTCTTACAAGGTGAGCTTCTGTAGGCTAAGTTTGCCCTCCTCCATTAAGCCACATGCCAGCCCATTAGCTGATATGGACTTATTTACGCTGCTGGACTTTGAATCTGGCATGGTGCTGGCTAAGGGCTTGCCCTGTGGTGGAGCTAGACCCTCAGCACCACAGTTCCAATTTGTTTACTTGGGAGTTTTTGGAGTGGTTCTCATGGAAGCCATGCTAGCTTTGATTTTGTTATATAGACTACGTTGCAGCACCCAAGTTCAGCTGGTCCAGTGGTTCTGAACCTTCCTTAATGTTGAGACCCTTTAATACAGTTCTTCATGTTGTGAGACCCAAACCATAAAATTATTGCCTTGCTGAATCATAACTGTAATTTTACTACTGTTATAAATCATAATGTAAATATTTGATATGTAGGATGCTCTTAGGTGACCCCTGTGAAAGGATTATTCTACCCCAAAGAGGTCGAGACCCACACGTGCACACACACACACACACACACACACACACACACACAGAGTTGCCTCCAAACCAAAACAAAAAAAAATACTATGAGAATAACCAAAACTTAAAGAAAATAGGGAGGGTGTTAGCTCTGCTTTCTATTGAGGACACATGGGAGGTGGCATCTGAATGAGAATGAGGACCTGACTCCTCCAAGGTATGAGGAGAAGGATTTTATTATAGCTATGAGGGAGAGCATGGTCAGAGGCATCTGGAAGGGTCCAGACTGAACAGGGCCATGAGAGGAGAGAGAGGAGGAGAGTGAGAGAGGAGTCGAGGAGAGAGAGACATGAGAGGGGACCAGGAGGACAGAGAGAGAGAGAGAGAGAGAGAGAGAGAGAGAGAGAGAGAGAGAGAACCGAGAGAGTTTGTGGCCAAAATGGTAGGTTTATAACATAAAGAGAAGCTAGGGGAAGGGAAAGAAGTGAAATTCCTGAGCTGGAGAGGTTTAGGGGAGGGGACAAGGTGAACAGTGCTGGAGCAAGCCAGGTCTCTAACAGGTCTTGGTACTTGCGATGCCGAGAAACACCAGAGGCCAAGCAGACACTGTGGTGTGCTAATAGGCACCACAGTTAGCCATTCTCTGGGTTTTCTTTGGGACCTGGCACCAACCATGTGACCTAGAACTCGAGGTCATTTGATCATGGACTACTCCAGATTGTGGGCAGCACACGTCTGTTGTTTATAAACTGCTGATCCAAGGTGTTTTGTCACGGAGTCTGCATGGACTGAGAGTCTTGGACATTGGTGGATTTAGTTTGCAGGATAGCACAAGCAGAATTGCTGCTCCTCTCCACTAACAGAAGCCCATGTGTAAGAGGGCACCCTATGGTGGCAGAAGATGTAGGATCCAGCATTCTCCAGCCCTGAGACCCTGGGTGACGCCCTACACCATCAGCTGCCGTGACTGAAGGATACTGGGACCCAGATGGCTTCTGTTTCTATGCCATTCCCCTTCTTATGTAGCCATGTATTTCAGAAACAAAGAACATGGATGCTAACCAAGTCACCCAATTGGTATTTTTAAGCATCTTTGGGACCTGATTGATGCTATCATTAGCTCACTACTGTGTACATTGCCCCTGGAATTCCAGTAAACACAGGCTAAGTTACTGGTTTTTAGGATCGAGTTTCCTGTTAAGAGAAAAGACTGTGTAGGCTGAGGCTGTTGGTCCTGAGGCTGGAGGTGACTTATCAACCCTTTGTGGTCACATGGTGTCCAGCAAGGATGCTGGGAAGAAGACAGGGAAAGGCAACATCCAGGAGCGGATTCAGGAAACGCGACCTTGGGAATAAGTAGGAGGGTATGCTGAAGAGGTGTGGCACTTCTTCTTCTAGAGCTAGACAACTTGGTGACCTCTGTTCAGAGCCATCAGATCTCTACCTAACAGAGCCCCCTCACCTCAGAGTATTCAAGTTCATGAACTGTTTCCTTTGTTCATGAAATATGGGCTCCAATTGAGGCAATGTCAAAACAGGCTGTGTAAACAGACCTCCCAAGAAGGCAAAATCCCTCTCTCGAGCCACAAAGCAGGACTCATCATGTGACTAGGAGACTTTCCTTATTACTTCTTCCATTGTAGTGTTCACCTGACTCACACCCGGAACCATTTGTGTTGACCTGTGTCCCTGTCACCCTCCACTATCTCTTCCAAGACCTGCTGAAGCTAGCTTGGCCTCCACGGCAGAAAGGTCTCAGGAGGCAGAGCCTTGGAGAGTCTGACGGAAGCCTCACAGCAGGACTGCTACAGAGACACCTTGCTCTGGCAGCTCCCCCCAACCCCAGATCAGGAAATGACCTATTTACTGTCTCAAGAACAAGTGGAAATAAGGAACATGAGATAAAAATTTCTTCAAGCACAACCAAGTTAATAGAGAGCAAAAGTTAAGACAGCAAGGACTTTTCCAAAGAAAAACTCTTTCAGAAGTGAAGGAAGACAGAGAGCTAAGGAGAATGGAGAAGTCATTGTGTGGTCATTGTCAAGCAGAAAAATCAGATGGAGTTCTGCATAGGGCACAGGGAGGTTGGCAGTGGATGCCCCTGGGGAGCAAACATCAATACGGCATTATGTACTTCCAGAACGGTTGTGATTTTTCTTGACACACATGCCAGTATTGGACACGGTGGATGTGCACAAATGCTCAAGGACCTGCAAAAAGCATATGGTAATGCCACCAGCAAAGTCTCTTGTCTTCTGCCTGACTCTGTAAACAATGCTGCCATTGTACCGTGATGCTTGCTAGGTGGTGTTTGCACACCTTTGATCCCAGCACTCAAGAAGCAGAGGCAGGCAGATCTCTGTGAGTTCAAGGCCAGTCTGGTCTGCAGAGCAAGTTCCAAGGCAGGCAGGGATACACAGAGAAACCCTGTCTTGAAAAAAAACAACAACAACAAAACAAACCAAAAAGAAGGTGATGCTTACGATAGTACTCGCACCTAAGTCTATGACTTTTGAGGACGTGGACTCCAAGCACCAAGTTGAAATACTGATGACGGCAAGTTCAAGTTTATTTTATATAACTAGGACCGCTTGACCACATCTGTTATTTTAATGTCATTAAAAGCCAAACAGGCCCACGAAATGGCCAGTGTTTTGGTGGCTATTTTCACAATTCTTGGTACATCCAGTGTGTTAGAATCTGACAGTGACGGGGAGAGTCCACAGACTGAGTTGTTAATGAGCTCATTTTACTGGGGCCAGACTGTAAGGTTGCCTCTGGGATGTCTCACGCTGGCCAAGGCCAAGGCTCCCTGGAGCAAGCAAGCTAAGAAGTAATGAACATGAAAGTAACCAGTCATGTGGGCAGGCCAACAGCCTTTGAATTGTGCAGACAGTAGGATCAGTAGCCCAGAGATTCCCTGCAGCTGAGCCCTTTTGAGGCAATGCTTGGTAGTTAACCAAGTTGGGACTGTATTCTTCAAACCTGTCTCAGGAAGCTCTGGCCATTTTGCACTTATTTTTCATACAGGGGAAGAGTTAGAAATTGCTGAAGAACCAGTAGAAAACAGTCCTGGAAGAGGTAGGATAAAAGGGCTGTGATAGGAGCAGACATATCTGACAGGATAAGAACACTGGTCCCCTCTTCCTTAGACCACTCAGCCATCCTGACTTGCAGAACCCCTCTTCCCTACAGAACCCAGCAAATCATCAGAGGTCTCCTGTCTGTGCACAACATCTACCTTCAGGATAGGCACGGGCATCTCTCTGAGCATTGTACCATCATTTGAGACCTGTTGCTGAATCCTCAGGGCAACAGAATGAAGGCTGCATTCTTGGGGGGGAGGGAGGGGGAGAGGGGATTAGGAAGACTATAAAGTGACGGAGTCCGTGTGCTCTTTAACCAAAAGGGTAGAAGTGGCATAGGAGGAAAGAGGTAATTCTTCCTTTATTTGGAAGGAAGCATGTGCTTCCCAAAGATTAAAAGACCTTAATCTTTTATACTTCCCAAAGTATGTTTTTTATAGAGCTGAAATCCTTCAGAAACAGCCCAAGATGCAGATGATGTTCTTATTTGTAGTTTTCTTTGGAACCTGGTCAACAGTGGCTATAGATATCCAAACACGAATCTGTCCTGCGCTAGAGAGCTATATATGGAGAGGCTGTTGCCGTCTGGGGACATGCCCCTTTTATTCTTGAAATTAAAACTTGTTTCATCTACAAACATGCCCTTAAATGTGGTAAGCTCAGGGCCGGGGAGATGGCTCACTGGGTGAAGCATTTGCCTTGCAAGCCTGATGACCTGTCTTCAGATCCATGGCACCCAGATAAAAGCTAGACCTGTATGTAGCATCCCTGTGCTTGTGACCCTAGTGTACCACTAGCTGGAATGGGAGACAGAGGCAGGAGAGCTGCCGGGAGCTCACAGACTACATAGTCTGGTATTGCAGCAGTGGAGAACAAGAGAGGCTCTGTCTCAAACAAGGTGGAAGCTGAGGACAGACACCTGAAGTTGTCCTCTGGTCCCCATGTGTACCATGGTATGCATATGCCTGCCCCATTCTCTGCATCAAATATGTATACACATACACAGAAATACAAATTTTAAAATGACAAGTTTCAAGAACCCAATCAAAAACCTGATTTTTGCTTGTTTGTTGGCGTATATACATCTGAGCAAGCACATGGGTGTGCTGGGGATTGAACTTGAACTTGGGGCTTCATGCATACTAAGCCACATGTGTTACCATGGAGCTATACTCCCAGCCCCAAATTTGATACATCTTTGAACAAAGCATACTCATAGTCTCTTTGATCACTCATTGTCTTCTGGTGACGACATAGGCCTCCACATGGAGTCCCAGAGAATGAACTGCAAGCAGCGGTCTGGTCTTAGCAGCCAAGACAGTGGTTCCAGAGGCCCACTTATCTGACCAGGGTGTATCTAACTGGAGAATTTAGCCTTCGGTATGGGCTCCTTCTTAACAGCATCCAAATGGTTGCTCTTTCTCATTTTATTAAAGGAGCCGGATCCTTCTCATAAGTTTTCCATTAATGGAATTATAAATTGATACAATTTTAAGTCCAGGAATGCAGAGCTGGTATGTGGTAAACATAAACATGTGTTTGGTGTTAGACGTAAACTGGTGTAGCCAAAGTGGGCAAGTGCTGTAAACTTGAGACGTAAACCAGATGGAAGGTAATTAGAGGCATGAAAGTGATGACAACGGCAGTGAACTGTGGCCATAAATGAATTGTTAGTTTAGGCAGGAATCACTGTGGCTGTGTGGACTTATCACGTTTCTAGCTGCCGTATGAACTTGATGTTACCTTTCTTTTTTTTGAGAACACAAGACTTGCCTTTTCGGTTTGTAGTAGGAATTATACTTGGATGCATATATGGTCTAAGACTCATTTTCTAACTGCAAAGGAGGATAGAAATTACCTACTGCAAAATGAGTTAGGTAGATGGGGAATGGCTTTTAGATCTAATTTCAGTTCTGGCTCTGATCTTAGGGGCAAACACTTTGTAGACTTTGGAGTTCAGTGGGATAGAAGGTGAAGACCAGATCTGAAGAGTTTTTGTCATTTGGAATCCTGCATCTACTCTGCAGCATATGACAGTGATGTCGTTGCTGCTGTTGTTTTGGGTCACGGTCTTACTGTGTTGCCCTGGAACTTGCTATATAGACCAGGCTGGCCTCAAACCCAGAGATCACCTGCCTCTGCTTCTGAAGTGCTGGGCTTGAAGGTGTGCAACACTATACTTGGCCACAGTGATATATTTTAAGGAATATTTTTAGTCTTGGAGCAAATTTTACAATTGCATAAATTGAAGGATAAGAAATCTTTGTCACAATTTTCCAGTGACTAGAAGGTGAAGTTTCAAGCTTAAACATCTTTCAGAGGGAAAGAGCTACATGACATATCAATAGAAAAAAAGTCTTTTAAAAATATTAGTTATGTGTCAATGGTATAGTGGGTTACCTTGTAGGTGGAGGCTGCTTGTTCATTTCCCAGCCACCCAGACCCAAAATAATCACAAAGAAACTATATTAATTGCAATACTATTTGGCCAATAGCTTAAGTGTATTTCTAGCTAGCTCTTGCATCTTAAATTAACCCATTTCTATTATTTTATATTTTACAACAAGACAGAGTTGGTAATTGCTGCTTACTTTCTGAATGAGTTTGGGGTTTAGCTCTGGTAGCATGTTTGCCTAGTAAGCACAAGACACTGGGTTAGTCTCCACAACCATGGAACGCACACGCACACAGGTGGGATAGTTCTCTACCTTTATAATTATAATTTTACTTTGTTTTTAGCCAGCATATCATACCAAGCTCATACTTCTACCTCTCACTTTATTTTGCATTTTCTACATGTAAATCAATGGATTAAGAGAATGTCACATAGTGTGTCAGTGGATACATTTTGAGGACTTGCTTCACCAGTCATTGGACCATTATCATCTCCTCACTCCACATCTGTTTAAAAAGTTATCTTCATTAATTAAAAAATAAAGATATTAGACTGAGGAGATGGCTCAGTAGATAAAATGCTTGCTGTACAAATGTGTTCAAATCCCCAGTACCCAAATAAATGCCTGGTACTCGTGGTATCTTGCCTATAATCCCCTGAGCTCAGGAGGCAAAGATGGGATCCTCAGAGGAAGCTGGCTAGCTAGAACAGCTGAATCTGTGATGTGCAGAGTCAAGTGACAGACCCTTCCTTACCACATAAGGTAGAGAAGAGTCAAGGGGAGACACCTGATGTCAACCTCTGATCTCCACAAAGGAGCCCATGTACATGTAAACACATATTTGTACACCACAGCACACTTCTCTCTCTCTCTCTCTCTCTCTCTCTCACACACACACACACACACACAC
>LOJH01002577.1:39714-55709 GCA_001685095.1 Ellobius talpinus
CTCTCTCTCTCTCTCTCTCACACACACACACACACACACACACACATACACACGGGGACATCTATTTAAAGTCTTTGCCATTAATTTCAAGTGCCAAACATAATGAAAAATTATTTTCCATTTCTGAGTAAGTCACCTTCTTTGGATGGCAAGTTGGTTTTCTTTTCCACTCAGAATGTACTTGCTGGTGAGTGCATGACTCCACTCCGGTGCACACCTAGTGCATGTGAGGTGGTGCATACCTAGAGCATGTGAAGTGCATACTAGTGCATGCCTAGTGTATGTGAGGTGGTGCATGCCTAGTGCATGTGAGGTGCACACCAGTGCATGCCTAGTGCATGTGAGGTGGTGCATACCTAGAGCATGTGAGGTGCATACCAGTGCATGCCTAGTGCATGTGAGGTGGTGCATACCTAGAGCATGTGAGGTGCATACCAGTGCATGCCTAGTGTATGTGAGGTGGTGTATGACTAGTGCATGTGAAGTGCATACCAGTGCATGCCTAGTGTATGTGAGGTGCAAATTTTGAGGCTGTGTCCAAAGACTGTGCTTATAAAGGAGCTAGAAATAGAATTCTAGAGTTCTATGATTTTCAGTTACATAAACCTGTCTGTGTGCAATATAGGCAATTCTCTGTGCTTTGGGAGAGAGTTCCTTTGTGGGAAAATCATCACCCATCAGTCGAATCACAGGTTGTTTGCATGAGGGTTTCATTTCGTGATGTCTAATGACTTTGGAGCTGTATTAAATGTGGAAGATTACGAACAAGTAGTGATAGGGAGAGAGAGAAACAGAGCAATGTTTGACTAAGTTACGGCTGCCATGTTGAATTTCCTGACTTTGAATCTGCTTCTGTTTGTAAGTAGTGGCATAACTGTGGATACTTGTTTGAGCTCTCCAAACCTCACCTTTCTTTAAAATGTGGACAAGAATAGAGTTTTCTTGGTCATATTCTTGAAAATAAGAAATAAAATGGCAAGTCTAGAACCTGGGAGCCTGCAACTCAGCTCCACTGGATCTTAGTAACTTCCCTAACAGGTGGTGTAGAGATGATGGAGCCCGAGTTTGGCCCATGAAAAAGTCTGCTGTACTGCTGTTCAATTACTTCAGCTAATTATTGAATGATCCATTTCTTCTTGTTGAAAATGGAGTCTTGTCGCATAGCTGAGGCTGACCTCACACTTGTCCTGCACCTGCCCGGGCTTCCCCAGTGCCTGGATTCAGTTAATACAGTAACTTTGTATCTAATAGTAACTAAGCACTTAAGCAGCAAGCAGTGTCGGGGTTTTCTTACTTCTCCCTCTAGCCCAGGAGTCTGGGCTTCCTGAGTTTCACAGATGAGCTCACACAGGCAGAATTCTGCCTAGTTGGTATTCAATAAATGACCTGCTCGTGCCTGAACTCAAGGTGCACATGAAGTAAACGGAATTTCTAAAGTGCAGAGAGCAAAGATATAGGCACAGAGTGGATGTGATATCTGTTTTTCCTGGGCATTCTCTCTTCCCTGAGGCCTTGCTAGCAGAAACCAGGCCTCAGAAAACTTAGGGACACGGTTGAGGACCAACTTTGGTGTCTGGGATGGAGCTGCCATTGTTGTCCCAGGCAGTGCATTCAGGGCAGCCCTTGCTGGGAGGCACCCCTCCCTTGTAATGAACTGTTTGGCCATGGAGCTGAGGTGGCTTTGAAAGACACCCAGGTGACAGTAGGGTGCCTGTGGAATTACAGTCAAGGCTAAACAGCCTCCCACATCTACTCATTTTCTCTTAAATTACATATGATTAGGAATATAATTACCATGCCTCACTCACCCCTTCTCCCCCAACACTATTTTTCTTTGCCCTAATCACACTTTGTTAGGGAAGGAACAAACCTAGTCTGTGCTCCATTGTGAGGAAGCTGAGCAAGGATACAAGGCAGGGAGTGGCCTGGGTGACAAAAGCCCACCCTTAGTGGCACTTGGAACTTGGAAGTTCAAACCAAACATTCAGATGCAAGAGTGGTAATTAGCAAATGTATGCAAAAACCTTTGATTATTGAAATCATACCTGCTCAGGGCTCCAGGGAGGCCCAAAATGATATGTGTGCTTACACGGAGTTATGAAGCTCGGCAGTGGATCTTCTTATTTTTGGAATGTCTCTCCCTCTAATTTACCGTCTGGATGATTAGAAAATGGAGTAGATTGCAACAGAGGAGCCCAAATTGCTGCATTTAGAGAGGCTCTGTTGCGATGACAACCACTGCTCAGAGCTTTGTAAACTACAGGGGCTGAGGCTGCAGAGCTAGGCTCCCAGACAGACTGTGCTGAGCAGGGCTCCGTCAGGAAGGAAACACCGGCTGGCTTGCAATTGATGGTTGCAGCTTCATTTTCAGAGTGAAGTGGGAGGCTATTTTAGAAAAACCTTCCAGGCCAGCCCTCAGTGATGTGGCCAACTCAGCATCTGAACAGACAGCCTCAAAATAGCCCTGTCGCCAAGACTCCATGACACGCGCTGGGCTTTGTCTGTCCTGAAAAGCTCCCCTACATCCCCTGATGTCTTGTGCTGTGTTTGCACCCCATTACCTGGTAAATCAAAGAAAAATGACCCACTCCATGATCAGGCCTGCCTTCCAGGAGTGCATCTGCTTGGTCCCAGCTGCCACNTTTCCAGAGCATGGGATGGCATCTTTTCCATGCACGGCCCTTCCCTGGCCTACAGGGGTGTCCTCCCCATCCCCTAGGTCAGTGGTCATTTTTTTAGGGTGCCTCTTCTGGGGGATGCAGGCCACCCCGTCTAGGAGACCTCACTAAACACAGCTCAGCTGTGGCTATAGACTCAGAACTTAGACCAAAATCATTTTGTTTTTGCAAAATTGATTTCTTAATCTAAAAGGATCTTTTCTTTCCTTTTGTCCCAGAGCAAATGACCTTGAGGTTTCTTGTCAAAATAGAGCTTTCAGAGGTTCCAAGTCACCTTTCTCAGAGAGCTTGAAAGAGACTCCCTACTTCCAGATGACTCACAGGATAGATAGCTTCTTATTTGCAAAATCTTTAACATTTTGAATTTGTTCTGGAGAAGGGATAACCGACAAAGTCGATACAATTTGGTAATTAAATTAATTTTCCAAGTTGATTAACTTGGCCACATTTCTACAATTAGAAGGCCTCCCTTTGATGCTTGGAAATTAATTTTTCTCCATGAAAAACATGTCCATATGTTATTGTTGCTACTATAATTAGGGTTTGTGTGTGTGTGTGTGTGCGCGCGCTGTGAACGCAGTGCTGAAGCTAAGTGAAGATCAACCCCAGGGCCCTGAGCATACTAGACCAGCACTCTGCCATTGAGTTATATCCTCAGGGGAATTTTTGACCTAGTTAACATAAAGTCTAAATGATTGGTGTAGTCTATGCAGAAAGTACAGCATACTCTCCGTGGTACTTGAATTCATCCATTTTCTCATTTTCCTCCCATATGAGGTATCTGTGTGGTACTGAGCTTCTTCGCGAGGAGCCGTTGTGTCTAATAATGAAGCCTCCCTCTGTGGCTTTTCCCACCTTTCCCTCTGTGACTTCCAGTGCTAGAGCTTAGACCCAGGGCCATGAGCGTGGGAAGCTTGGGTTCTGCCACTGGGCCTACATTTGGACCCTGCAGATTTCATCTTTATTCATGTATTTTTAAGCTCCATTAAAAAAATTAATTACTTCATTTTCTGCTTCATTTTTCTCTCTTCAACATCTCCCATGCACCCCTCTTGCTCTCTTTCAAATTCATGGCCTCTTTTGTTTTAATTGTTATTATACACACACACACTCCTAAATACATAAGTACAGTCTGTTCAGCCAACTTAATGTTGAAATAAAATAAAATTTGTGCCCTGACAATACTGAAGCATGCATGGGCAGCCTGTATATGGCAGTTCTGTTGAACTTGTCCATATTGGATTTTATGGTCTAAGTTCGTAAGGATGATTGACCAGGTCTCTTCTCCAAGAGGGCACCAGACCTCATTACAGGTGGTTATGAGCCACCATGTGGTTGCTGGGAATTGAACTCAGGACCTTTGGAAGAGCAGGCTGTGCTCTTAACTGCTAAGCCATCTCTCCAGCCACCACTTAATGTTACTTGTGAGCTCGTAATATGAGCTCAGGGCTGACAGTTTGGTATTGGATAAAAAACTGGAGGGCTCTTTTCTGAGGAAGACCGTTTTCTCTTTTGCAGCATTCCCAAGCTGCCCATAGGCCTATCCTTGTCTAAGGTGGAGGTCCCAGGGAATTTCTTCCTTTCTTTCATGTTAGCATGCTCATTAGTGCTACCACTGTGTTCAGATCTTGTGTAGGCAGCCATGCTGGGAAGACTTCATGGGTATAGCCTCTCTGACACTTCTAGGAGGTATAACCTCATAGCAAACTTTGTTTTTCTTGTTCTTACAATCTTTCCACTCCCTCTCCCACAGTGATCTCTAAGCCTTAGGTACAGAAATAGTACTCTCCATGTAATACTTGGGACTGGGTACCACATTATCTCTTGTTCTCTGTGTTTCAATTGGTTGCAGTTTTCTGTAATGGCCTCCATCTGTTGCAAAGAGAAGTCTCTTTGATGAGGGGTGGGGACTGCCCTTATCTGTGGGTATGAGGATAAATGTTTAGAATGAAGTTAGGAATTGCGTTGACTTAAAAAAGTGGCAGTTGTAGGTTCTGTGACATCACCAGCTCTGGGTAGTTGGCTAGGTTTCCAGTATCAGGCACAGTTTCCCTCTTGTTGAGCAGGTCCAGTTGGAGAGCTGTTGGTTACCTTCAAGGTATAAGCACCACTACTGTGCCATAGGGTTCTTATGTGCTGCTGGTTATTGTAGGACCGTTGGTTGCTTCCCTCCCTTGGAAGGTTTCATGGTACCATGAAATCTAGTCTTCAAAAGCAGGTTTTCAGGTCCATCTCAGGTCCTTTGGGTCCTGGAGCTGAAGTACATGGTGTCGTTGGCAATGGTGACTGACTTTCTTCTTCTGGGTGGCAACCAAGGGCAACAATCACCTATAATGTTTTGGGAGTCTCTTGGACAACCTTGACCAACAACTCTAAAGAGGTCTTCTCATGCCTGGTGTTGAATTTTTGTTTGTTTGTTAGATAGTCTGGTTCTTGGGGCATTTTTATTTTTTAAAGATATGTTTTTATTTATGTGTATATGTCCCACCCCTTGTTTGTGTGTGTGCATGTACCACATATGTGTAGGTGCCCATAGAGGCCAGAAGAGGGTGTCAGATCCCCTGAAGCTGGAATTACAGGCAATTGTGAGTCACTTGATATGGGTACTGGAACTGTAACTCTGATCCTCTGGAAGCTTAGCAAATGTTTTTTTTCTTCCTTCCTTTTTCTTTTCTTATTTTCGAGCCAGGATTACTTTGTGTATCTTTGACTGACCTGGAACTCACTCTGTAGACTAGGCTGGTCTCGAACTCACAGAGATTCACCTGCTTCTGCCTCCCTCAGTGCTGGGATTAAAGGTGTTGACCACCACTGCCTGGCTAGTAAATACTCTTAACTACTAAGACAGCCACCTCCCCTGACTGTAGACTCTAAAGGGACACAGTGACATCTGGTTCCTTCTCTACTGAGGCATTCCCTAGGATTTTGGGTCTTTCTTTCATAAAGACATAGGATTCCAGATAAACCCATACTAACAGATCCAGAACAAATGTCTGTGGGCTGTGTCTGGGAGGACAATGGGAGCAATGGGACAATGGGAGCAGAGAGCAGAAGGGAACCGTGGAATGGGCCACAGACTCTGCAGTCAACACAGGCACTGAGCAAAACTGTCATAAGCTCTTATTCTGAAAATTTTTTTTTCTTGTGCCACGTATTATAGATGGAGAATGATCCACACTCTCCTATCTTAGGGTGGCATTTCATACAGGGCATGATTTCAGAAATATTGAAACAATAAGCAAGAATCTAGCATTAATAATCTGTGGGTTTTATACTTTATGCCATTAAAAGATGTAAGGATTAGTGATTTTCGTGTGTCCTACAAAGTAGAACATGCCTTGGGACACCCAGATGAGTGACACATATGGAGTCCAGCATCCGCTGCAGGGTAGAAAGCACTGCCTGCCAGAGCCCTGGTGCTTCTCAACTCTGATTCCCAGCTCCACAAAGACAGACTTGGGGAGGAATTGGGGTGACCAAAGACAGGTCTGCAAAATTTCCAGCTTTGACTAAGGAAATTTAGAGTCACCCATAGTTGAGAGAAAATGGATGACCAAAGAAAGGAGTCATCGCTCCAGGAACACCAGACAGAAAAGATGGGAAGGCTAAGTATTAGAACTTACGCTGCATGTCTGCAGGATATTTTCCTCAGGCCTTGAGAGGACAGTATTCCTGACCTGGGAAGGACAGGCCAACAGCTTGTCTTGTAAAGCAGCATCCTCCAGACAATCTTTTCTTACCTACTTTCATAAAAGTCATAACTGGGCTGGGTGGTGGCGGTGCACGCCTTAAATCCCAGCACTCAGAAGGCAGAGGCAGGCGGATATCTGTGAGTTCGAGGCCAGCCTGGTCTCCAGAGTGAGTTCTAGGACATTCAGGGCTACACAGAGAAATCCTCTCTCGAACCCCCCAAAAGTCATAATTGGGATAAAACATAACTGGAATAAAGTCATGGGAAGTAGGGAAATAGTCAGGACTTTGTGTGAGGTCCTGGTTTTGATCTCTAGTACAAAATTTAAAAATAAAATAAAGGAATAAAGAAAAGAAAAAAAATTGAAAGTCACAGGATGTGCTAATTGAATGAGAGCAGTTGAGGAAAGCTGCTGCACTCAGGGATCAGGACAGGAGAAGGTGTGTGATTTTCTCTGGTAGACATATTATTTGCAGTAGAGCATTGTTTCCCAACCTGGGGGTTGAATGGCCCTTCCACAGAGTTGTCTAAGACTATGGGAAGACACAGATATTTGCACTGCAATTTATAACACTACCAAGATTTGAAAATCACAGTTATGATATAGCAACAAAATTAATTTTCTGCCTGGGGTCACCACAGCATGAGGAGCTGTATTAAAGGGTCACAGCACGGGAAGGTGGAGATCCGCTGCTCTAGAGACTGGAAAGGACACTCTCCCACTGTATTGAGCAGAATCTGCAGACTCCTTGCTAAAAACCAGCTTGGAAGTCTGTCTGTCTGACTCTAGAGACAGAAGATGATGAATGTGCCTGGAGCTCTGACAAATTTACCCACAGGTCAGCCAGAACATTCTCTGAACCAACCAGTACTTAGGAGGTCAGGAGGGTGGAGGAAAGGAACACTCAGGCCTCACACTCAGGCCTTGCAATAGGATGGAACATGAGTTTGGATACTCGTGTCCGGTTAGCATGTCCGGTTGTCACCTGGCCTTCTACCCAACACAATCAATCTGCCACCTATTTAGTCTTGTTCTCAAGAAACAGAAGTGTCTGATTGAGGAGTTGTCACCAAAACTGCACATGTCTGTCTGTTCTCACCCAAGGCTAAGCACTGCTGCACATGTCTGTATGTTCTCACCTGAGGCTAAGCACAGCTGCACAGGTTTGTATGTTCTCACCTGAGGCTAAGCACAGCTGCACATGTCTGTCTGTTCTCACCCAAGGCTAAGCACAGATGCACATGCCTGTCTGTCTGTTCTCACCTGAGGCTAAGCACAGCTGCACGTGTCTGTCTGTCTGTTCTCACCTGAGGCTAAGCACAGCATGGCTACGAAATGCTCTGCAAACCTGAGGAACTCTTCACATGGTGCTGAGAAGCCAGACTTACTTGCTGCCAAAGCCTCTGCAGTCCAAACAAGTCAGTGCGCCTCTGCAATGCTTCTCAATTAAAAGGCTCTGTGACAGTCGTATGTCATAGGGAGGAGCCCTGTCAGGTCACATATCCATGAGGATCTTTCTAGCAAATTCTGCAAATTCTTATTGTGCCAGGGAAACACTCTCGGGCAACTTTTCCTTACTTACTAATCTAGTCTTCTGCCAACATAGCAATAACACCTGCCAGACAGAAAAGCCCTGATAACTCTGGAGGAAGTGACATGAATATCTTTTATAGTGCAATAAGGTTGTTCCTGGAATGCTCTGCCAAGGATGACAATGTACTAATAGTCTGTGTTAGAACGAGGAGCAGGGGCCAGTGTAGACTTTATGGAAAGCAGAGCTCAGAATGGCAACCTTGTCTCTGTAGAGTTAGCTGCAGCTTACGGGACACCTTCATGCACAGGAATGACAACAGTTGTGGGTGACTGTCATCATGATTCTTGCGCTTATATTCAGGGCCTGGGATTGAGCCCTCAACCATGTGCCTACTAGGGACATGCCCTGCCACTGAGCTCTGCCCTGAGACTCGGGTGGGTATTTTGATTTTTTCACTGTTATTTCTTTAGTGTGCATGTGTGCACATGCACACAAGCCACAGCTCTTGTGTGGGGACCAGGAGAAGAGCATAGGAGCCGGCACTCCCTTGTACCGTGTGTGTCATCTTGGTCGCTAGGCTCAGATGCAAAGGCCTTGCTGGCTGAGCTGTGCCACTGACTCAATAGACATTTTCTTTCTGGAGCTCTGGAGAGGAACATCTCTGTTGTCAAGGCTTAAGATGGAGTAACAGACTCAGAGGTAGGCTGGGGGAGAGAGAAGGTGCTGTTGATCTTATTTTCCTGTGCCTTCCCACCCATCACTGGGGGGGTTACTGCAGGGGTTGCAATGTTCAGTGAGTAGGATGTGGGGAGTCCCGGGTAGGGGGGAGTTCTAAGAATGTGGTCTTTGAGTCAGAATAGAAACTTTTCCTTATATTCTGACTTAGGGGATTAGACAGTAGTGGATAGATTGGATGAGAATACTTCGGGTAAGCACATAATCCTGTTAGGCAACAATATGTAGCTTTTCTTAAAGGCTCTCTTGCCAAAAAGTAGGAACAGTACAACAAGGTGCAGCAGGTTTGTGAGAGGTTAATGTCTTGGGAGAGCTGCTAAATGCTGTTTCCTTCCAGTTTGCGGGAGTTCCTCTTCTGAAGAGCACAGTGCATTTCAGAGCAGGGGTGAGAGCTGTCATTAGCGTAGGGCTTCCAGCCAGGGTGTGCCATCTTGCTTCTAGGGGTGGAGCTGGAAGAGAGAGGCAGGCCTCTGCCTTCCATCCTTTTTCAGAGTTCAGTGATGGTGGGGAGTCAGAGAGTGAATCCACATGGTTAAAGGGACTTTGAGAAGTCGTAGGTTAAAACCCTTCCAGGCTCCTTGTGTTCATCATTGGGAGAGTCTCCTTAAAGGCCAGGGCTTGTTTATGCTCTGCTTTGCTCTGGCTTTTCTGTTGCTGAGTTTAAAACATCTTCTAGTGGGGGAGTTGGCCAGACAAATTACTCATGTGAAGGGGTCAGGGGAGTATTTGGCATCCGAGTGGCAGGATGGAAACCACAACACAGAAATGACTGTGCTGTGGCAAAAGCCCTGTGCCCTGTGCCACTGGCCAGGCTTTGTTGGCAGGAACTGTCTAAAGGCAGACTTCCAGACTTCCAAAGGAAGTCAGTCCTACTTTAGATGCCAAGGAAATGCAGGGGACCAATCAGTGGTTAAGTCTCTTGCTGTCCATCAAGCCCTTTGTCAAGTCCTGAGGAAGATCTTTACCAAATAGTTAATGCAAACAAAGAGTAAATCCAAACTGTTTGGAACTGAGTTTGGGTAACAAGACATAGATGATTCTATTCCTGATAGCCATACAGATTCTGTGTGTGTGTATGTGTGAATGTGTGTGCGTGCATGTGTGTGGTGTTTGCATGCTTACCAAGGCATCATACATGCTAGTCACACTTTCTACCATAGAACCACATCTCTAGCTGCAGATTTCATTTAATATCAGAGTATAAAGGCAGTTCAAAATTAATATTCAAATGGAAATCAAATGCATTATCTTTTTGTGCACCTTACCCTAGTCTTCAAGAGACTGTAACACATCCTATGACAGGAGAAACACACTTGGATTTTAGTTACTGGGCCAGCAAGAGAATGTGTATATTCTTCATGCAGTCCACAGTGGAATAGGAGATTTCAGGATGGGGAATTTTAGACATATTTGGGTAAAAAAAAACCTGACTAATATTTACTGAGTTTTATTTACTAGACACCAATAAGGTTTATGAAGCACATTCACAGCTTAGGGTAGAAAGTATTTTCTTTTCCTTGGCAGCCTCCATACCACTCTGGAAACCCATTTGCCCTTGATAGTGGGAATCCAGAGTATCCCCAATCAGTAGCTTAGCGGGTGCTTTCTTGTTGCCTCTGAGCCACACATGCTGTGACTCCAAGCTCTTCCGAACAAGGAGCTCAGGTGAATGTGTGTGCACACTCTCATGGCGGACCACCACCCTGGTCATCTTTGAAGCTCATCAGAAGAGCAAGCACTCACCCTGAGCTAAGGTGACGCCACAGCCCTGGGTGTGAAAGCAGGTCACTAGTCCAGTGCCCTTGCTTCTACGGCTGCCCTGGGCACAGTGTGTGTGTATGTGTGTGTGTGTGTGTGTGTGTGTCAGGGGAGGTCCTTGCCTCTCTGATGTCAGGATCTACAGAAGGACCTTGGTCTTTCTGAATCATCCTTGGGTAGGTGGGGGAGGGAACACAGAGAAAGCCCAATGTTCATGTCATTGGATTCTCTACATGTCTGATACTTGTCACAGAGGTGTTCTTACTTCCAGCATCACTCATCCATTCATTTGCTCTATTTTACACAGATGTACATACATACATAAGATTAGCATATGTGCACATACATGCACATACATTTATGCACATATATATCACATATACAGAGTATATGTATCTATGCTGAGAATTGATCCCACGGGCTATGCAAACACACCACTGAGCTATGACCACAAGCTGTTACTATCTGCATTCCTGAAATGCACCAGAAATGATTCAGCCCACCACAACCCTCAAGGTGCCCAAGAGTAAGACAAAACCATCTCTTCTTTACTGCTGACACCTTTTGAGGGAGCAAAGACACTCCACACTCCACTGTAAAATTAACTCTCTGCTCATTTAATCATTGAGTATGAAATCATTCATACCAACAAGTGTCCAAAACTATTTTCCCATAATTAACTCATTAATATGTGTATTAGTTTCATAACCTTTTCTCTCAAGCTTACCTCTGTTTCTATCATTACCGTTCCTTTCTGGGTGCTCCCTCCTGGTTTAACAGTTCAGTTTCAGTTCTTTTCAGCACAGAAGGCTGTATATTTATTTTATTTGCTCTGGGCACTGCTTTGGACATGGTTTCTGCACACCACATGGCTTCATGAACACCTTCTCTCACTCTCAAGGCCCGCTCTAAGGACTTGCCTGTTGCGCTATGGTTGGGTCAGGAGGGCTTAACTATTGAATTAAGGTGTTCAGTCATCATTGTTTCCCAGGCCTCCACAGAGCAGAGACTAACATCCTTAGTGAACATTTTTTCTTGGAAAGATTCTCTTCTTCATATTCTGCAGGATCAGCCTTTGGTTATTGCTTTCAAATCCATTTGACTGTATCTTAGTTTGGGGTTCTATTGCTGTGAAGAGGCACCATGATCACAGCAACTTCTTTAAAGAAAAATATTTAATTGGGGCTGGCTTATAGTTTCAGAGGTTGAGTTCATTATCTTTATGTGGCACACAGACAGACATGGTGCTAGAGAAGGACCTGAGAGTTCTACATCTTGATTCATAGGCAGCAGAAGCAGCTGTGTACTGGGTGTAACTTGAACATATATGAGACCTCAAAGCCTGCCCCCACCATGATATGCTTCCTCCATCAAGGTCACACCTGCTCCAACAAGGTCTCATCTTCTAATAGGGCCACTCCTTATGGGCCAAGCATTCAAAGACACGAGTGCATGGGAGCCATATCTATGCAAACCATCACAACATTCTTTTATTTCGTGTTGCCAGATAGAATATGGATGCAGGGCCTCTCAGGGTTGATAGGCACCCCACAACTCATGTAAGCCCTTGATCTTGTTTGAATACATTTTCATGATTTTGAATATAAAAGGAAAGCTTGGCTTCCCTTCAGAGAACGTGATCCTAATCCCAGTGGGTTGGAGTCGAGGCTGTGCCCACTCACCCTTTTGTACTCTGATGACTTCAGTTAAGCTTTGGATACCTTTAATGTCCATTTGCATGGAGAGGCCCAGCTTAGGAAGAGAAGAGATCTTCTAGGGGGCATTTGCACTGTGAGTGGCAGGACTCCGGCCTCTTTGCTAGTCTACCAGTTCGCCTCCTCCGGAGTTCCCGTAGTTGTGATTCAGCTGCATATTTGTATCAGGGAGTGCTGCACCCTATTGAAAGGATGCTTCAAGATCATCAACTGCATATTTGTATCAGGGGGTGCTGCACCCTATTGAAAGGGTGCTTCAAGATCATCAAGTCTTAGTCCTTTGAGCACCAACATTTTGAAAATCACTTCAGACATTTGTGTTTCAAAAATATGTTCTATATTTTTTTTGACTTTCTCATGTGGAGCACACTGTGTTTTGCTACATTTTGCTTGGTGATTCACATCATCTTTATATGGATCAGTTATTAACCCATATCATAATATCAGGAGTTTATGGATCTTGCCCAGAGCTAATCATCTGGGAAGCAGTAGCTATTTGAGCTCATAACTCATGTTCATGGCAACCGTGTTATGAGGCTTCATGCCGTTATGAAGAAATGGTGGGCCGGAAAATGGCCCATCTCCATCTCGTTAGTCGCTATGATACTATCATCAGAGTCAGGGTTTTAGGTCCAAGAAATGGCAGAAATGAGACTGGACCCAGAGGAGTCCAATGAGACTAAGTTAGGTCATCTACTGGGGCTGAACGGGAGCTACAGCCCTGACAAAAAACAAGTCTATCCCATTGGCTTCTTGAATAAAAGAAGAGGGGGTGGCTAAGGTAGGAAAATTTTTCTTCAGAAGATTCCTTCTGGGTCTCCATGCATATCAGTGATTTTAGCTGCTCAGGTGCAGGCAGCTCAATGGCCGGCCTGGCCTACTAAGGCAAGGTGGGCTTTCAGAGGGGCAAGTTGCTTGTCCCTGTGCTAGTTGGGTGTGTTCATAATCACTGTGTTTTTCACTCTAGGTTTGTGTATTAGCACCAGGTTCTCATTTTTGCCCGTTTGACTTTGCTATCAAAGCACAAAGCAGGTTTGGTTCCTGTGGGGCCCTTTCCGATCGTCTTTTTGCTCTATACCCCAAGGTGGTCCCAATGATCTCAACAAGGAGTAGGGAGACAAGAGCTGAAGGCAACAAGCAGACCTAGCAGAGATGGTGATGAAAGTCCACTATCCTGACATTTCCTGCTTGAGAGATGCCAGATGCCAGCTGAAGTTGGAGCATCCCGTCAGGGGTGGCTGGATACAGAAAATGCTGCATGTGCTTGCTGAACAGCGCCCATTCTAGGTTCACTCTGCTGTTTTGACAAACACTGTGGCCAGATTACAGTCCATCTTTGAGGGAAGTCAGGGAATTCAAGCAAGCACTTGAAACAGAAGCTATTGAGGAGCACTGCTTGCTGGCTCATTTGTAGGATCATGTTATCCAGCTTTCTTACAGAGTCCAGGACCACTTGTGCAGGTGCCACCACGGTGGGTTGGGCTTTCTTGTATCAATTACCAATCAAGTCAATCCCACACAGGCATGCCCATAGGCCAATCTGACCTGAGAAATCCCTCAACTGAGACGCCTTTCTTAGGAGACTGTAGGTTGTGTTACTCGGACAGCTAAACTAACTCCAACTGCAGAAACGGAGCTCAGAATGGGGAAAACAGGCAGCTGTCAAAGGTGCTAACCTGTCATAAGATGAGAGCACTGTGACTAAGAAACATGGTGACCATCTTTCCAGCAAACCTGCGCAAGGTTTTCAGGAGGGTAGAGAGGCTGGAGGGAAATTTTGTTGACAGAATGGAGGCATTTATGCTGCTGCAGCATTTGGGAAATACAAGGGAGGGGCTTTTGGAGCCACACTCTGTGAGAGCACAGGTCTCCCCATAAAGCGACAGAAGTGGCTTACACAGGGCAGTGCCAGTCAGTTGTGATTCTGCTGCAAAGGTTTTCAAGGTTCCAGAAGAGAGTGTTGACACTTGATGGAGCCATTAGAAAATGACCCCTTTTTCTTTCACCCCCCCAGACAAAGCCACCGGTAGGCTGGGTTGTAAGCTGCCTGGACTGTCATTGGAGATGTCAGAGCCAGCCAGGACAAGGGGTGTGGGGAATGAAGAGCTACAGTGGCTAGACGGAATCTGGACTGTAAGAGCTGGCCAGGCCCTGACAAGTCCCCCAGCTCTGCTCTCCAGAGTGTCAAACACTGACGTCATTTGTAATCACCTGGAAATACACCAGCAGGTGAACGAAGATGGGAAGAAAGGAAGGAAATACAGCAATAGCAGACTTTCAGTCTCCAGGGATGAGCTGGCTTTGATATATTCGAGTCGGAGATGAGAAGATGCCACCCTGAAACACACCCCTGTGGCCTAAGGGGTATTATGAGCTGATTATTATAAGGAGCTCTCAAAATTTGCACTCTTGTAAGAAATACTTACAGGGAGAAAGGAAATTTCCATATTTCGGAGTGTCTGAATGTCTACCTCTCTGTTAAGAGAAGACAGAGTCTTATCACTTGTGACTTGGGCTAGCAGAGAGGTCACTGCATAGCAGACCATGGTTTTCTCCTTATAGCCAACTTCCTCATACCCACTTTCCTCTCCTTTCTCCCTCCCCTCCCTTTTCCTTTCCTATCCTTTTCTCTTCCTTCTCGTTCTCTCTCCCTCTCTGTCTTTTGTTCCCTCTCCCCCTTTCTTTTTTCCTCCCCTCCATCTTTCCATACCTTCTTCCATTCCTCTGTTGGAGATTAAAACCAGGCCTGGTATGTGTTAGGCAAGCCCTTCACCACTGAGCTATCTAGTATCCCAGGGCTTTTAAAAGCTTCAAGTCGGGCTCTCAGTAAGTTACCCAGGCTGGCCATGGTCTTACTCTGCTTTCAAGAACCCAAGAATCTCTTCTCTCCGACTCCCAAGTAGCTGGGATTCCATACTTGTGCTGCTACCCTCACTCCTGCACCCTTTTTTCTGTGTTGTTTGCTTTCTACTTCTTTTTTTTCTTAAGTGCTTGGGTTATGAATTTGAGGCACATGCTAAAATAGTGCTTCACCTCTGAGCTGCACCCCAGCGCTGGTGTGCTCCAGTTGAAGTGAACTACGTAGGATGTGAGCAGATGGATGTGAAGTGTGTCCAGGGAAGCACTGAGGGTTAAATATACGCACAAAGCGTGAAACAGCAATAAAAGCTGGTATCCAGAGGCAGGCATAGCTGGGGAAGACCACGGAAAGCTGGAAAGCTGATGTTACTCCCAGGAGACACTCAACTAAAGAGCTCTACTAAAGATTAATGAGAGCCAAAATGAAAGGGAGAGGCTGAGGATATGAAATGAAGCCGAGGGAACTGTTCTTTGTTGTTTAGGCAAATGATGTGATAAAACTGGTATTTGAAAAGATTACTCAAGTTTATATTTCCATCACTTAAATATGCAAAGTTTGCAAAAGTTCATGTAATATTTGCTCATCATATTGGGGATAAGTTAGAATTTATTAATTCCACATGGTTCTGCCTATTGAAGACAAGAACGTGAATGTGTTGCACATCCTACCTGGTCTCAAGTCGACAAGAGAAATTAAAAGTTAAAAGAGAGTCAGTATCCAGCACTCAGATGGCTGCACACGTAGATGGGTGTGCACATAGAAGATGAGCCAGACATCATGCTGTGCAGCATGTGGTCCATCAGGCAGAAGCTGAGGGTGAGGAGTAAGAACAGGCATAGATTGTGTTTCCTCCCCCAACCCGGACCCCTTCCTCTCCCCTCTGTCTTCCTTTTCCCTCCTCCTCCTTTTCTTCTTCTCCCCTCTCCATCCCTGTACCCTCCCATCCTTCCTATTCTCCACATATGTCTCTTCTCCCCTCCCCATCCCTGTACCCTCCCATCCTTCCTATTCTCCACATCTGTC
>LOJH01002578.1:28586-45122 GCA_001685095.1 Ellobius talpinus
GTGTGTGTGTGTGTGTGTGTGTGTGTGTGTATGAAAGAGAGAAGGCAAAATAAATTGTATAAGTTTTACCTTTATAGCTCAAGCTAAAAATACTATAAAATTTAATTTAAGAAATAACCACTAGAGATAGCTGTTGCAATTTTTTTTCTGAGACAGGGATTCTCTGTAGCTTTGGAACTCACTCTGTAGACCAGGCTGGCCTTGAACTCACAGAGCTCAGCCTGCCTCTGCCTCCCAAGTACTGGGATTATTAAAGACATGTGCCACCACCACCTGGCCAACTGTCGGAATTCTTGACTCCCCTGGAGTTAAGGAACTTAGTTGTTTCCATTTTGATTCGAACTGAGAATTACCAGAGGCCCAGGCTCTCACAGTCCCTTTCTCACCTAGGGTTGGGCAATTTTCCCCAGACTCAGGCGTCCTGCGTCCTGACACTCCCAGCCAAAAGCCTCCTTCCTTCCCAGGAGTGTTGGCGCGTGCCTGGCCCTCCAAAGGGATGATAGAGCAGAAAGCCGTGCTTGGGATAGAAACTCCTCCCAGGCTCCGGGTCTTGTTCCTCTATAGTTGCAGGGCACCAAGTATCCACTGAGCTCCCTGAAAGGCAGAAAGAAAATATCAAATTCTTCACCGTCTGAGTTTGCAGACGGTGCCTTTAGGAGCACGGTGAGAACTGAGGAAGCTGTAAAACACAGGCTGACCTGGGACCCGACAGGGCAGCTTCTAGTTCCCGCGGATGGGTTTCGCTGTTGGATGCCTGCAACCATGTTCCTTCTCCACCACTCATCTCTGTATCCTTGGACGCGTGCTTAATATCTCTAGAGCCTTGGGAGATGTTCCTCTACCGAAGCGGTGTACTAGGTGTCCTCGGCCTCACATACGGTGTCTATCCCACCGTATGGCGCTATTGGTGATATCAGCTCTGCTCAGTCCTCTCTCTCCCTTTCCATATGAGGTGGTTAATTTTCTATGTGTTTGATTTTTTTTAAGTAGGCAATTTGATTAGTCACATCATCCATGCTTATTTAAGATAATTTGGGCAGTGCCTCACCTAAATAGCCACAGATCGACATCTGACTATTCCATGCTCCTGTGACATTGTTTTGAGGCTTCTCGTCTAACGTGCACGTCCTGCCGACTGCTTGGAAGCCACTCCTTTGCAATATGCACCATCCACCTCCAGACAGCTGTATGCCTCGTCTGTAACGTGAGGCAGGCTGCGCCAGGGACGTTCCCGGCAGCCCACACCTAGCACCAGTGTTCCCGTTCAGCGCGCTGCCCACACTTGGCGCCTCTCCTGCAGCCCCCTCAGGCCCGAGAGCCATGGATTCAGATTTGAATCCCAGAGCCATGGATCTGATCTAGCTAGGCCTTTCCCCTCTAGACCCTCAGCACCCGGAGCTGCTGACGCATGCTTCTCCATCTATCGGTGTGTGTTAATCAGGGGTGATGGGAGACCAACAGAGGTATCAGATGGAGCTGCTGGGGAGTCTGCTATGCTAAGAGGGGGAGAACTCTGATGAATAATCCAGAAGGAGCTCTGGATGTGGAGGCTACAAAGGCAGCTTTGCCTCCCATTCATAGCATTAAGAAGTAATACCCAGACAGAAAGCTGACTTGTCTTCTTCCAGACATAGTTTCCTTTAAGAAGCACGGGAAAGGAATGGAGGCGACAGCTGCTGCATCCTTGCTCCGATTCACTGTTTGCATTTGGTCACATTTCATTTCGGTCTTGCTCTCCCTTGTCTGTATAATGTCACCGTTACGTCTCCACGCCCGTTTAGATTTTCTTTTGTGCCCCCATGTAGGAAATGGATTATGTCCTTCTTGTCTGTAAAGCCATAGAGATTGTTTTGTTGAGCGACATTGTCGCAGCGTGTGGACCGGAGAGTTCCGAAGACATCGGGCGACAGAGTAGCTTTATCCTTGAGACGAGGTTTATTGTAACAGCTCTAAAGAGGGATCCGGGAATCCAGCTGACCTAAAACCTCATTCTAACTCCGTGACAGAAGCACAAATGGTTACTGGCTGCCTGGGGCTTCTGTAAGAAATTCTTTAGAGGAGTTTCTATGCAGTCCTAACATGTATTTTCACCGTACCCTTCGTCTCTGTGATTTACACTTGTACATTCAGTCATTTGTTTGAGCAGTAAACAGCCCCTCCGATGTATCAAATGAAGTGTTACCGGTATCTCCAGCAGAAAGGGCTGAGGCAGAGCCGGTCCCGCCCATCTCTCCCTGGGGCTGAGCGGGATGGTGAGATGGTGATCCAGACCTCCCCGGATCACCAGAGAGAAACACACTGAGCCGGGAGTCTTGCCGAAGCAGGATCTCATTTAAGTGTATTAGGTAGGAACTTATATAGGGCTGAGATAGGGGGTGGGAGTCTTGGGATGGGGTGAGGTGGAGTAAGGAATAAGGGCCAAAAATATTCTGCCATGTGAATGGTGGCTGGGCAGAGGCGGGTTTAGGTCGGGCTGTGTTGAGTCACTCAGATGCAGAAGTCATGGCCAAAGACAGGTCACCAAACTCGGGTTAGGCTCAGGAAGTTACACTGGGCCTCACGCCTGGGCCTCATGAGATGCGCTGGAGATTTGAAAAGCGAGGAGCCTCACCCTTGCTTAGAGTCATCCTTCGGGTGAAGAGGGTGTGGTGAGAGACGAGACAGCTGGAGGTTCTTCCCAAAGCATCGTCCACACAGATACAAAAACCAGAGAGGTCTGTGCATTCAGAGGGCCTCACACAGGTTCTCCAGCAACACTCCAAGGGTGAGTGAGAAGAGGTCGGAGCAGAGAACTAGAGCCAGGGAGGTGAGAGCTAACCCCCCCACACTATATGCAAATATCCATAGGTAGAGAGGAATCATGGATGACTCCTAGCCTGGCTACACCTGCACTTTTGAGAACCCCTTCTTCCTACGTGTAGGAAATAGATGGAGGTGGGACAAGAAAAGACATAAGAAAACCAATTAGCAAATCACCTTCTTAGGGCTAAGAAAGGACCAGAGCCTGGCTGGGGATGGTAATGGGACTGAGATGGAGATATGGGGATTCACATCAACGCTGGTCCTGAAGCACACAGCATCAACTCCAGTCACACAGGCCATTGTTCCCTGAGCATAGCTAGGGTGCCTGCCCTAGGGCCTGCTGGAGTCTGTTTGTGCACCCATCCGTCTGTTAAGATCCTAATTTCCACACTGTGAACTGATAACTCTGGGAGCCTTTAAAAGGTGATGGTTGGTCCAGGAAAGCAAGAGACCAGCCCAGAGATGACACCGGCGAAGATGGCCATCTGTGAGAACCCAGCCCTCACCAGACACAGGGGAGCTGCCATCTCGATCTTGGGGTTGTCAGCCTCGAGATTGATGAGAAATAAATACCGTACTGTTTAAAGGCACCCAGCCTATGGTATTTTGTTATCGTCACCCCAAGGACTACGACAGGCCCTTTACCCTTGCCATCACCGTAGCTTAAAAGTGCGTCCGGGCATCTGTGTGGTCTCTCCCTTAGAAGCTTGGCTGCACACCAAACTGCCCTCCATATACCTGAACTCTTGCCACCCCTCACATTCTAGTTTTCATCCCTTTATATATTCGCCTAACGAACCCTGCAAGCCTATTTTTTATGCCCCTCCTCTTTTTCCTCCTCCTTTGTAAAATCCAAGCTCCTTGGTGACAGGAGAAATTTTGTCCTGCGTAGGACTTTGGGACTATGTTCTGAGTGGTTTGAGAGCCCAGCTCCAGTTAGCCTTCATTCATAGAGAGAACAACACCATCTGGGTAGGAAGATGTGTGATCTGATTAGCAGCTGAGGACTGGCTTGATGAAATCACTGGGAAGACGAGGGGACGGGTGATGTGCTCAAGACACAGGCAGCACCCTACAGTTTATTTTGGAACTGGAAGGGAAAGAATTGTGAATAGGGAAATAGCAGGTAATCAAACAAAAACTCGGAGGATGAGGGTCTGGGCGAGTTCTAAAGCCAGGGTGGAGAGGACCTGGGTGAGCACTGAAGGGATGGAAGGAAGCATGACTTTGTAATCATCCGTCAGCAGATTCTGATTGGGGTCATAATGGTTCCAGAGAATCAGAACCAACAGGCTAGATGAACAGGAGGCTTCTGTTATGGAGTCTGTCTGGCGTTATGACAGCTAGCAGGTCCCAGATTTGCAGGGCACACCCAGAGGCTGGCTGTTGGCAGAATTCCTCTTACTCGGGGAAGGTCAGTCTTTCGGTCTGTTCCAGTCTTCTGCTGACTGAAAGAAGCCCTCTCCCACTCGGATGGCCTTTCCTCAAAATCTAGTGTTGGAAATGCTTCTCTCTCTCATTCAACCCCCACAACCAGGGAAGCCACACCCTTGTTAACTTCTGACAACATACCTGGGTGTCATGTCTGAGGTAAACTGTTCTATAAACTTAACCAGCACAAACATCTAGAAAGACCCATCTGTCACTAGGGAAATAGCAAGGACGGGCAAGCTCCTCCCCACTGGGGCATATAGAACCCGGGGAGGAGACAGCTTCTCTGGGTATTGAAGCAGACAATACTGATGGCTTGGTGACCAGCATGATGTAGGCCACTTCCAAAAATACGAAGCCATTTTTATCTTTAGGATAAATCTGATATCATGGATGCATGTGTAAGTAACATAAAATAGCACCGAAATAGGGAACTGGGAAGACAGCTCAGCCATACATAAGGTGCTTGCCTTGCAAGCATGAGTTCGATCCTAGGCACCCGCGTGAAAAAGCGAGGCGTAATGACGGGAAGCGCTGAGGAGGTCGAGATAGGCTGGTCCTGGGGACGCAAGCTCCTCAGGTCCCAGTTAGAGGCCCTGTCTCAAAAAAGAAAACAAACAAACAAAAAAAACACCAAAATGGACCTCAAGCCTCCACACATCCTCACTCACACATGCACACCCCCTTGCACACATGTGTGCACCCACTCACGCCTACTTGTAGAAAATATTACCCAAATGTTACGCTTTGTTGAATCATCACACTCTAATTACCTCCATGACAGTGACCACGGGAAAAGGATTTAGTGGTATTTGTGAGCTAGCCACCCAGAGAGATTTTCGCTTACATTTTTTAGCATTTTGTTCCTCACTGTCCATCCATGTGCTTTGGTTTAATAATCAACCAAACTAGCACGAGACGTATCAATTTATTTTGTGTATAACACTCTCCTCCCTGCATTGTTGAACATATATAGAAACATATTTCTCCTTTAGAAAGCAAACAGCTGTCATGCCTCCCACAGAGGAGTTAAAAGATTAATGCCATAACTGTGCCCAAGGTCTCCACCTAGCCAGGCATGGAACACAGAGTCTCATGTGGGTCACATTCAGGGTCCCTTGAGTCCTGCAGCTGACAGGGAGCAGCCGCGCTCTAATTTGCATAGCGGGTGCCTCCTGTTCATTGCCTGTGGAGAGCCTGTTAGCAGCGGAGGTCACCGGAGCCGAGGTCCAGCTGAGCTGCCAAAACACCTGCTGTTCTGCTCTTCCCAGGCAAGAGAGGCCAGAACCTCTTCATTATTAGTCATTATGGTTAATTCACATTTACCAACAAGGTGGGAGGGTGAAGTCCGTATGGCGCAGGCTGGAGCTGTTGCTGTACCTGAAAGGGCCCCCCCAAAAGCGCGTCTTGTGACACAGGTACCTCATTTACAGAGAAGCCCAGGACCTAAGAATGGGAGGCATGGATGCATTTCAGGGTGAAAAGGGGGGCGGGGGGACAGTGTGCTGGGCATCGTGTTCAATTACCCCCGGTTTCCATGCAGTTACAATATTGAACAATTGCATTCAACAGTGTGTAGTCGGGGCTTTATTATTGTACAAATTGGGAGCCTATCTCTCTACAGATACTCACTGCTCCTGTCACATTTCAGAATTGTGTCCTACATATATGTAATCTATAAATCGAGGTTTTTCTGCAGAGCTATTAGCCAAAGAAGGGCCCAGGGTGCTCATTTTTGACTCACGCTTGGGAATGCCAGCATACTGATGTGTTTGGGTTATTTATTCTTTTCTTTGCAAAGTTCCAGAGTGCCAGCCTCATTCATATGAACTCATCTCTAAGATGATACCTTAGAGCTGGATGTTGCAAGGTTATGTTATTTGAGCAAAGAATTTTGCGTAAGAACGTCTATTCAGATTTAGAGGTGAAATTTCATACACCCGTTTGCACTGTGACGCTGAGCCCCCGCTAGTGTAAAAAGCAGTTATATAAAGCCACTTTTCCTTTGTCCCTAATAACCGAGCCAGTCCTATGCTGAGTGCTGACCCTGTACCAGTCCCTGTGCTGCTTCAATTCCAACCCCGACAGCTCTTTGAGAGAGGACCTCCTGTTCTTACCTAGCAGATGAGGAAAAGGTAGGATGGATTCTTAGCTCCAGCCAGCTGACCTCCTGGCCTGTACCCTTCTACTATACCAAGGTCAAGTTGTGAGTTTTCCCTTCAGGGAAGGAAACTTGAATGTCAGCAAAACCAGACCAAAATCTTATTACACCGAAGGCCAGCTAGCACAATTTAGATCAAGAAACCTGACCTAAACTCTTATCTTCAGGAGGTGATATAGCAAATTCATCTCTCAAGACTCATTGCTGAATGTTGAGAGAGAGAGAGAGAGAGGAGAAAAGGAAGGAAGGAAAGAAAGAGGAAGAGAGAGAAGGAAGATAAAAGGGGGAGAGGGAGGAAGGAAGGAAAGGAAAATGAGATTCGAAGTGTTAGTAGCATTTTAAATATGTGGAATCAAAAAAGTCCTCTTTTTTTCTCAAAAGAGAATCATAGCATAAGAGAACACTAATCCCCAAAGAAATGGCACTGTTACTTTGTCGTTCTTCAAAGTCTGACTCTCAAAGAGTGTGGTTTGCAGTGGGGGAGAAAATAGCCTCTGTGAACTCAAGAGTCCCAGATCTGGTCCCAAATTCCAAGTGACCTTGAGCACCTCACTTTCTTGAGTCTCTGTTTTTTAAAACTCGGAAAGTTTTTTCCTCTTTGCTGGAAGAGGCGGCCGCTGAAGTGACAGAGCTCTTGCCAGCTCTGATGAGTATCTTCATTATCGTGAATGTCTTCACAGAGAAATGAGTGTGCAGCATCCTTGTGCTATCTTAGAATCAGAACTAATCATGCTCTTTTATAAGATGATTATTGTGGGTTTGTTTGGATTTTTTTCTGATGAGGCCAACAGCTGGGCAAGCATCACCTCTCTTCGAGCGTTGGTAATTGATCACATCAAGTCCGCCATCACAGCAGCTCTTTGGTCATTTGCTGAGGATGCTGAACACCACCTCTCCCAGGACAGTACCGTCACCTCTGATCCACACAGTCTGGAACAATATGAAACCCTTTTTCTCGGTGTCTCTAGATTGATTTTCTTTTTGTGTGTGTAGCAGAATTTGGACTCCAAGAGACTCCTGGAAATTTGATAAGAGAAACGCTTAATGGTCAGGCTAGGGGTTGTCAGAAGCCCCACGTTGAGGAGCCATCTGTTGGGGGTCCCACACTGGAGCGACAACTGTCGGGGTCCGACCTCAACGGGTTCATATGTTCCAGGGTAGGGGCGTGTGGATTAGAAATGTTAGGCAGGGGAAAAAAAGCAGAGACACAAAATAAATACAGAGACATAGGATAGAGTCAGGAGGGCAACCCAGTGGATACTGAGTCTGCCCGTGTTTATGTCTTATGATCATTAAATACCCCACTCCAGCAGAGGGGAAGAAAGTAGCATACACTCCAAAAGAGATGCTGGTGTGGAAATCTGGGATCCTTCCCGGCTACCTCACTCCGAGGGGGAAGGAACCTGGTCTGAATCTTTCAGACTGTCACAAATCTGTTGCCCTTCTTTTGATTATTGATTTAAAACCACTAACAAACTTCAAACACTGGAGGAGAAATGAAAGCAGGCTTAGCCCTAGGGACGCATCGTCGATCAGGTGCCTCTTCGTTATTTGATAGACCTGCAACACCTGGGCTTCTCGATCCTTCTGCCTCTGTGGTGGGGGATACCATGTTCGTGTGCGTGTGCCTCTGTGTGTGTGTGTCGCATGCATGTTTGTGCACCTATGTGTAGAGACCAGAGGTCTACTTTGCGTGTCATTCTTCAGGGGTCATCCATCCTGGTTTTTGAGACAAGATCTCTCCGTGGAACCTGGGGCTCGATGATTAGGCTAGAATGGCTCCCAGAAAAGCACTAGGGGCCTGCCTGTTTTTATGCCCTGGCAAAGGATTACAAACATATACTGACACATCTTACTTTTCTACATGGGTTCTGAAGCTCAAAATCAGGTCTCGATGCCTGCACAGCAAGCTCTTAGCAACTGAGCTGACTCTCCAGCCCCTTCATTTTGTTCATCTTGAAACTGAGGGCTGTGGTGCGCTTCCTTATAAAGGCTTAATTAAGGCATTAATATTCACTCAGTAAGCATAAAGCATGCGTGTGTCTCTGAAGAGCAGAGGTAGACAACAAAAGTTACTGAAACCCAAGTGTAGCGTCTTTCCTTACCATTCAGAGGGCTTCCTTCCACTTGGCCTTTCTGTGAGTAACTGACACAGTATAAGCCTGAGTTTGCAACTGAAAACCCACGGTGCTGCTCAGATCCCTTTGTTCAAGGACAGTGTTGCGCTGTCTGGGTTTAGCACCCAGGTATAAAAATGGTGTGCATCAGTCTGTTCAGGACCATGGCAATGCATCGGTTTTTAAATCTTTAAACCTGCAGAATTGCAGACATGCATCAACAGAACAGGTGTTGAAAAGCATCCTAGGTTGAGGGAAAACGTGGATAGCCTACGTGAAGCATATGGTAAGGACTGTGTGTTCTGTCCGCATTTGTTCCTGGGAGCTGTTCTTACTGCAGCTTATAAAATCGATTCAGTTCAGCTGCTGTTTCTCTGGGCAATAAAGCAATAAAGCAAATATGTGATGAGGAAAATATAAATCCCAAATGGGGGTACAAAAACTTATCACAAATCAAAATGCCAGCGTGTAGACCCAAATGTAAGCCACAGTGATAGTGCTCCCTCCCCCACAAAAGCCCTGAGCTTAGCAAGCCTGTCCTAGTCTGCTTATAATGACCTTAAAACTTTACGCATATATAATATTCCCATAGATAATATCAATTTGTTTAAAAGACCACACCAGCCTGTGTTTTTACATCTTCTAAGTTACAGTCAAGCTTCATGTCTCCTAATTACCAATCTGACCAATGTGTCAAAGATAACTTAACTTTTCTTACTGTTGCCATTGTGAACGTCGGATCAACATCCAAATAATATTTTTATGATCCGAGTCTTAGCCTAACAAGTCCTTTCTGTTTGTTGCCATTCATAGCTGTGCCTGTGAGTCATTATTAATCAAAGCTCATGTGTTCAATCACTATAAGCTGTTCATAATGGCTTGTTTGTAGCTATTCGGCTCTCCTTAATCTCCCCATGGTGAATTATTAGTAGAACTCAAATCATTAGTTGGCATTAGTCAACAGTTGCTTAATGCCCAGGTTTAAAATGGTTAGTCTTTTGTTGTTGTTTTTATAAAGAACTGAAAGAGCAAGATTTGCTACTCTTGCCAAAAAATCAGTGAGAATTTTCAAAATATTTCTCTTTGAAGACAGGGGCTCTGATACCACCACATATGTGACTGTTCTATCCAAGTCTTTTTTTGAGAGCTTGAGCTCCCATTACTGTCTATTCTTAGTTGTAAGGTCAGAAGTCCTGGTGTTAGGCCCAAAAAAACTCTTCTAGAATGTAGCCCTGCTTAACGGGAGAGCCGAATTAGTTCACGCCATTAAGAGTCTTGTGTGCAATAGGTCCCAGCGCTCTTTGGCAGGTAGGAAATTCATGAAAATAGTTACTCACCTGCCTGAGTTCTCAGAAAGTGACATCAACCTTGAGGGCAACCAAATGTCTCCATGTGAATGACAGTGTGCGTTCCTCTCTTGTCTTACAGAAAAGAGATGACTTAGGAGCCTCTTGTCCTCATGGAAAACTGGGATATGTGCTAAGGTTGTATTTAGTCAATCTAAAGAGTCTAGACCAATCATCATGATTCACGGCAGTGCAGATAAATGCCCCATCCCTGCTCAATGGTTCTCTCTTAGCCATGGAGTAGGATGTTTGGTAATGCATCGAATCAGTCTAACCGCGATCAGTGCTTCCAGCCTTCTCTCGAAGGTCAGCTAAAAAGCCCCTCCTGTACAACTGAGCAGCTTTTCTCCAAATCACGGTGCCTCTGTCCTGGGCTCTGAGCTATGTTTTTACACTGATTCAAGAATTTTCTCTTACGCACAATAGAGGAGATGAATGTGATCAATTTTATTAGATGCACATGTGGAGCTGCCAAAATGAAACCTCTTATTTGTGTAAGTAATATATGCTAATAAAAATAAGCTTCCTTTTTGGAGCTGTGGTCTGTTACTGACTTACTGAAATCACCCATTTGTTCACGGGGACAGTAGAAGACCATCTATGACCTGAAGAGCCTAGGGGTAGGAGACAGGAGAGGGAGTACATCCAAGGGATTCCAAAGCCACGATATGAATCTGCCTGCGTGCCCAGCATTCTTAGGAATGTGGATAAAGCTGAGATTTTACTGCGGTCACCAAGGCAGCGATGAAAAATTTTAACACGTACCTAAAAATCTTAATATACCATAGTGTATTATATAAAACGTAGCTATAAATTTCCTTCCCAACCATTTCATAAGGATACTTTTTCCCTCTTGACATGCTTATGTTATCAGCCATTCACTTAACATTCTCTGTGTTGGAAAAGGATGTGTGATAACCTCCTTCTAGCTCACAAATAAATGCCTTGTGTTCAGAAGCCAGCCGTCACCCATTCTGTTTCCTGAGCCCTGTAGATACTCTTTATCCTTCTACTTCTACCCTGACTTCATTTATTCAGCCAACCCAGTTGTCTCCTGCCGCATGTGGAGTATGAAGACATAGACACATTTTTCTTCAAATTTACTCTCTCCTCTTCGCTAGATTCGCTCGGGCACCATCTGGGCTTACCTACTGAGAAAAATATCCATCCCGTCTTCTCTCCAGGGCTGGTGGCTAGTGCTCTGTGTCCTTTCCCATCTCTCCTCCCCAAATGCCCTAAGTTCTCTCCCAGCATACAACAGTGTAGCCACAACCCTGGCTCCTGAGATCTCTGGACCCAGTAATATCAGGATATCCATGATTCTCCAAGCCTGGCTCACAATGCTCACCCGTGCAGGTGGTACATGGGCCTCTAATGTCCTTGTCCCCTGGTTCGTTTTTATAGAACACCCTTTGTCTTTAAAACGTTGCTAAAATTGGCATGCCCTTGACTGCACCCTGCCCCCTTAGAAATCCTTCCTTTTCTGTGACCTCTTGCCCTCTGGTATTTTCACTGAGGCCTAACCACAGCCAGGCAGGGAAGTGTCTTCGGTCCCTCCATGCTTCCTCGTTTGTCTGTGACTCATTGTGTGCAGGAAGTCTCAGATGTCTGTAGCACGATTAATAAAAATCCAGAGACAGGAATTGAGGTTCAACCTAAAAGTCAGAAAAGCAAAACACCAGTCACTGGCTCTTACCTCGACCTCAGTCTGAAATGGCGATCCTGCCTCCAGGAATCTCAGAATGACACAGCCTGAGAGCTGTCTCCTCCCGTCTTATTATATTCTCTAGTGCTGGGATTAAAGGTGTGCACCACTACTGCCCGGTTTCTGTGACAAACTTGTATGGCTACTGGCATTAAACGTGTGTGTCACCACTGCCTGGTCTGTAAGGCTGACTGTAAGTATGGCTGTTTTACTCTCTGATCTTCAGGCAAGCTTTGTTTATTAAAATACAAATGNTTACCTCGACCTCAGTCTGAAATGGCGATCCTGCCTCCAGGAATCTCAGAATGACACAGCCTGAGAGCTGTCTCCTCCCGTCTTATTATATTCTCTAGTGCTGGGATTAAAGGTGTGCACCACTACTGCCCGGTTTCTGTGACAAACTTGTATGGCTACTGGCATTAAACGTGTGTGTCACCACTGCCTGGTCTGTAAGGCTGACTGTAAGTATGGCTGTTTTACTCTCTGATCTTCAGGCAAGCTTTGTTTATTAAAATACAAATGAAATATCAATCCAGGTATCGTTTCATCACCTTTGTGTGGCTGCCTCACATTGCTGATATTTTAACAGATTCTGCTTTCCTTCCTGTCACCAGCTAGGACTTAATGAAAGCAAATGCTTGTGTTCCCTCTCAAGTAGAAACCTGCTTTTGATGGTGTGCTTTCTAATGAGTTCTTCCAGCCGTAGAAGAAAATATGCTTTTTTAAAACCATTGCCTCTCTGGTCCCTAGCTAATCTCACGCATCTGTCCACCTAGGTTCAGATTATTCAGGAGCTGCCTGTGGCTGCCCTCCCCCTCCCCCATCCTCATTTTATATCCCCTTCTAAGGAACCTCTATAAGGAAAAGCAAGTGATGCCTCTGACCACATTCCTCACCGTCACGCTAAATAATAAATCATAATGGAAGGGAAAGGAAACATTGGTAAGGCCATACCAGACATGTACACACACATGCACGTATAAAGTCATCTCATTTTGCAGACATCAGTTAGTATATTTTCTGGGGTTTCTTTAGTCCATTTTCTGTTGTTGTAACAAAGTATCCAAGGCTAGATTGTTTATAAATGGTAGAGATTTATTTAGCACTTGGTTCTGGAGGCTGGAAGTTGAAGAGCCTAGTGCTGACATCTAGAGAGGATGTTCTTCCTGCATCGTAACATGGCAGAGGGCAGAGGGCAACAATATAAGCAGATTTACCAGAGAAAAATCACTTCTATATCAAAGCCATCCTCGTGACAACCTATTGCAAGAAATCCACAGATGCTTGGGAAGAAAATGTATTTAATTTATTAAGGGATGAAATAGGGAACATGTACAATCATGGATACCGTGGGAAGGGACACTGTTGCCTCTTCGTCCTCCATGGAGGGATGGAGAAAGCTCTGGACCGGATCACCGAATGGCACATCAACCTTCCACGTCCAAGAGAGAGGGTGTGACCCCCGCCACCACCTCAGTTCTTATTCGATCACGTATCAAAAAATCACACCCAGGGCAAGTCACCTCCAAATGTCATTGGCTAAATAGATCAAGCCCCCAAAAACAATAACCCTTGAGTCCATGAGTAGGTTAATCCATTCATGAGGGGCAGAGTCCGCATGACCCATTCACCCTCAAAGTGTCTATCTCCAAGCACCGGTAACATACGAATGGGGGATTAAGTTTCCGTCATAGAAATCTGAATGACACAAACCATGGCAACAAACACTTGGTGCGCTTGAGTGCTTTCTGTGTATCTACGAAATGGATTTTATTATCGTCACAACTTTACAGATGAAGAAATAAAGTCAGGAAAGGTCAATACCTTCCCAGTGATCCTAAGTCCCTAAGCCATACAGCTTGAGGCTGCCTCACATCAAAGCCAGTGTATATAATGACCTCAAAAATAGGGAGACTTGATTAACATAGCTGATTGCATGGCTTGTAAGTGTAGCTTGTGGTAGAATATTTATAACTACGCTGTGTATGCATCATAAAAACACAAGTGGCTTACTAAGCCTCGCTTTAGGCCTAACCCCCTGACATGTACATCCAACAGAACGCTGTTCACTGCAGATTTATTTAACTCTCCGCAAAACGACGTGGACACCCTAAGACAAAATCATGGGCCGAAGAAGAATAGACAGTTCTAGAAGGTCAGACCTGAAGCACAACGCTGCCACAGACCTACAGGTGTAAGTCCAGCATCCTGTGCTTTGTGAGGAAGATGGTGTGGGAGCAGACACCCTCTACTGAAGAATCACAAGCAGCTGACTGATGTGTCAGGGTTAGGGATTCACGGACAGTGCAAGTTATGAAAAGGAAATGGGAGAGGTAGGGAAAGCATTTTTACTTCTTACAAGCATTTGAAGACCTTGTTTTCAAAATAAATAAATCGAGATCCAGTCTTGAATTACTCAACTTCTCACACTAGCTACATATATTTCGTAGGTTTTTTAAGGCAGAAAATCACTACAAATAGATCACGAGTAGGATTATGAGAATGATCTCCCCCCCCCAGTTTGCATTCATCATCTTCATTTAGTGCTGTGTTTACGGCTCACCTCTGATACGCAGGTTCTCCATGCAGTTTTGGTGATGAGCCATAGTGATCCTTTCCAACATGAGAAAATGAAATGGGTTTCAGAATATGCTGCTATTCTCAAAACTTGGCGAATAAGCACACTGAGCAACAGTTCATAAGCGTGGGCATATTTAAAGCTGAAGATCTCTGGCATGAACAGATCAGCAAAACACAGCCCCAGAACAGAATTGGAGCTGCAAACATGGCAGCTGTGGCCAGGATGTCAAATTCAAGAACCGTCTTCAGACGGGGACCAATACATTTGCCGTGGAATAAGTATTCTGCAAGCAGGGTGTTTGTAAGGTGATTGGTGGATTTTAAAAAACCACCCCCCCCAAAAAAAATCCTATTTATTTGGAATAAAATTGTTCAGTAGGAAATGAGTGAAGCTTGAGTGACAGGCATTCCAGGTGACACTGAGAGAGTCAAGCCACCTCCGGATTCTGCTTCCCAATAGATCATGACTCCGCCCACCACCCTAGCCACACTAGCCTGCTCCCAGAACTGTGTTCCTGGTCTCTAAAAGGCGTGTGAGAAATATCTAAGAAGTGACATCGCCAAAGGCAATTGAGAATTGTGTCCTCCACTTCTCTAGGCTTGGCTTCCATGGTGAAGAAGGCCGGCGTGTTAAACTCCTAACAGCTTCAGTGGCTCACATAGCCTCCTGAACTTGTTTTCTCATTTGTAAAGCAGGCAGTCACCGCCTGTACAGGTGGCGAGACACTAATGCAATGAATTATGCATGAAGCTGAGCCCATAAACTAGTCGTATGTGACTTTTCAGCCATCACACTACGTATCATCTACTCATTTCAGTGCTCAGCAGTTTATTTCAGTGAGAGAAGCCGAGGGGAGCAAGCGCAGTTCCAGAACCTCCTATGCCTTCAAATATGTCAAGAGTTTCCTACAGTACTGTCCCCTGGAGTAGTTTCTATCCCCACCCCTGGAACATTCCTGGTTCCCCTCAGCAGTCTCACCACCCACCAAATGGTTCAAACACTTCCTTGGTCTACTCTGAGCAACTGCGAATCCTTCTGTCTGTACAATTATTTTTACGTGCCGTATATATTTAAGTAGAATAGGCACCTATTGTGAGATTGAGGAGGCATGATGCCCCGGTTGGTTCTCCTGTGTGGTCCAGCAGGCTTGCTTGGTTAGCGTGCCTGGCTCATGAGCCAGGAATGATGGCCTCAATTCACATGTGAGCCAATCCACTTAAGGATCTGAGACCCACATCATGCAGGGAGCCTGACTGTGGAACAGGATCCTCCATCTCAGAGTGACGCTTCTGCTTCTTTGTTGCTTGTTTTAACATGCCAAGTTGAACACAACTGGTTCATTAAAACATCCGGCCCTCAAACACACAGCACAGGCAAGGCCTCTGCCAGGTACCAGGCTAAATCTAGTAGATTCAGTGCCCTGCCTTCCTGGGACCTGTGGTCTCATTTGAGAGGGAGACTCAGGTAAGCAAACAATGTGTGCTTGTAAATTCTTCAAAGAACCATAGAAGAAGCAGACACAACTCAGTAGCAAACAATAGCCAGAGGGGGCTACTTCAGAAGAGTGGCTATCAGAGGCCTCTCCAAAGGGACAAGTGCCCATGTTAAGACCTGAGTAAAAGAATCCCAGCCATGTTGAAGAGCCAAAAAAGACAGAATGACATCAGTGTTTACAGTTACATACCAAGACCCCCTTCCTGATGAACGCTGAAAAGAGAACATGACCACAGCATCTGCTTAGTGTGCTTGCTTTGTGACCTGGTCATAGCATCCAGCTCTCCACAGGTCCTCTGGAGTGTTCAGAGGCTTCACCTAGCAGAAAGAGGCAGCTTGGATTATTGTTTCTCCTCCCCTCATGGCAGACTCCAGTTTTGGAGGCCAAACCATTCCTTGCTCGTGTCTCAAATTCAGTTCTAATGCCCTGGGAACGTTGGGCCATGGTTGGGTGCCTTTGGCAGCCTAAGGTCCAATAGACTCCAGTTCCTGTCATCTTTGGTACTTCTCTAGAAGTCTTTAACCAGGTTCTGAATGTATTTCCATATATTCTATATATATTGCCTTGTTTCTGTAGAATGCTTTATAGTTTTCATAGGATTTTTCAGTTTCATGTTTTTGGCTCCTCATAATAATCAGACAAGGACAGCAGGTTTAGAGTATTAACGAAGCAAAGTTAACCAAAATTATGCTTTGGTCTCTCTGCGAAGTACCCACCCCTGGGTTTTCTGAATACGGAATATTTTGTTTTTTGAGGAAAAGAGATATAATGGGACTTTCAAACACACACTTTGTGGCCGAAGGGGAGTTGCCTTCGTGTCGAGGTGTAGGTTTTTCAGTAGGGAGAGGTGCTCAGGTCAAAGGCAGCCCCTTGAGTGTCTGTAGGCAGCCATGCTATC
>LOJH01002578.1:47620-61272 GCA_001685095.1 Ellobius talpinus
GAGAGAGAGAGAGAGAGAGAGAGAGAGAGAGAGAGAGAGAGAGAGAAAAGAGTGTTGGAGAGATTGCACTGTATTTAATTCCTAACTAGATGAATTTTTTTAAAATCTCAGATTCATGATTCAAATGATTCAGTTTTTGGTTTGTTCAAACACAGTTGTTTTTTTTTTGGAAACAAGAACCAAGCCATTATTACGTAAGCCTCATGTGGCTTCATACCAGTCTGTGTTAATAATGCTTGTGTCTGCGCAGTTGTGTTTGGAAGGGTAGCACCTAGTTTTTTCCTCAGTGGTCTCCTTAATTAGCGTCTCTCAAAGGCAACATCTCCCCACAGATGCTCCAGCTAAGGCTCCCGCAAAGATTTCTACAGCTTCCTGTGGTTTTCCCACAAGAAGCCTTCAACACATCCTGTCATGTTCATGAGATAGAAATATCATTTTTAATGAACCCCAATCAGAGAGAAGGCTAAATATAAGTAAACACGAAGAACTGCTACAGAGAGGAGGCCACTTTCGTTTCAAAGAATTAAACAATGAGAGGCATTTATCCCCAAGTAAAGTTAGTCAGTTCTTTAAAGGGCTCAGATTCCAGGGCTAGGGCGATGGCCCAGCGGTTTGGAGCACTCGCTGCTCTTCCAGGGGAACAGAGATCAATCCCCAGCATCTGTGGTCAGGTGCCACCAAGCTGCCCGGAACTCCAGTGCCGAGGGATCTGGCACACCCCATTCTGTTCTCAGAGGACACCTATGTGCACACACACACACACACACACACACACACACACACATAAAAAATTATTTTTTCTTTAAAAGAAGTTGGGACTAGGATAAGTCTACGGCAAAAGGGGCTTTTCATACGTCATAAGTGATCTTTGGGATTTAAATTCTCAATGAACAGTCATGGATCGCTTGAGTTTCAGAAGATTTTAAGCATGGGTGGGCAAAGCCATGGTGTGTGATCTGTAAGTGTGGTCTAGCACTGTGACCTTCTCATCATTAACCCAACATTTCATTGATGTCACGCGTGAATGGCATTCATTAGTTAGTGGCATGCTCCATGCCTGCCGTCATTCTACTGCGGTACAAGGGTGGATCACCAGATTTTCTTCATATGCTGCTTTTTTATGTGACTCAGTTTCCCAACTGTCTTGAGGTGAAAAGTGTTTCCTCACTGTGTGGAAGAGGTACAACTAATGAGCTTAGTGACAGTCAGATGCTGAGCTTTTTTAAACCAAGCACTAATTAATCAAAAATCTCATTATTTTCATTGGAAACTTGCAAGTAGTAATCAATTATATTGGCAAGCAGGGATATTACTTTGCCATTTGATGGTTCAGCAGCTATGTCCAAGAAATGGGTGCTTTTCTTTCACTTGTCCGTGTTGGAATCATAAGTTTGACCTGATTCAATATTGCATATTGCCTATCATGATTATATATTAAAAATAGGAAACCCATTTGGTCCAGCAGTCTTACTTCTGGGTATTTAAAGGAATTGAAATCAAGACCCCTCTCCTGATGACTGTAGTTGTGATCTCAGTAGTCAAGGTGCGGAATCAATCAACCTCTGCATCCACTTGTGAATAAGATTGTAAGGTGTGTATGTACACAATGGAATACTTTCACCCTGAAAGCAGAAGAGAACCATGCTGTTTACAACAACGTAGCTGGGTGTAGAGGACATTGCGCTTAATAAAGATAAGCCAGGCAGGACAGCCAGTACCATCTGATCTCTTGATCCGCTTGCGTGTGGAATCTGAAACAGCCCAGCTCACAGAAGCAGAGGTCACCAGGGGCTGGTAAAGAAGGAGAAACAGGAGTGCCATGGTCATGGGGTACGAAGTGCCAATCGCACAAAACAGCTCAAACCCAGAGCTGTACTATACAATACAGTTCCAGATGCTAACAACCCCATATTGCGTGCTTAAGAGTTGCTAAGCAGGTGAATCTTTTGGGTATTTATACCACCAGAGGGGAAGATATTAAGGAGGATGGGGGACAGCTTTGGGAGGCGATGAATATGTTTATGTCAATGGTGGTGGCTCTGGTTTCAGAAAGACCTCCTTATGCCCAAATCCATCAAGTCCTGCAAATTAAATACGTGTAGCTATTTATGTGTCCACCATCATGCCATGTTCTATGTGTGTTTCCCAGAACACGACTAATTTGACACAGATACTCAAAAGTTCTGCTATTTTGAGATTTCTTTGTTTTTGTTTGGTTTGGTTTTAAGCAGCCTTCTACTGTGCTTTATAGAAGGACTGCAACGTAAATGATACTCATTTCTGCCTTCCAGAAGGCTCAGACCTCAAGAAGGGAACCAGTAAACACTCAGCGGTGCCACCTGCAGTTTGTAGGGGTGGGTGGCGAAGGGGATTGGTGGAAGCTTCCTTTTTCATGAAGTACTCTTTGAACCTGGTCTTGAAATGCTAAGAGATGGGCAGGGTTTTCCCAGAGCGAGAAGAGAAGGCCCAGCTCAGGAGGAGGTCAGGTCCACTGGAGTCACCGAGAACCTAAAGGAACCTGGGATTGGTAGCACACACCTTTAATCCCAGGAGCCTGGGAAAGATCTTTGTGAGTTTGAAGCCACCATGGTCTGTCTACATAGCAAGTTCCAGGCCAGCCAGACCTACATAGCAAGACCTTGTCTAAAAAAATGAGCATCGAGGACCTAACACACTTGATTGCAGATGAAGTGTTTTAGACTTCATAGTAGCTTCCAGTTCCCTCCTCCGTCGTTCCTTTTCGGCGTGTGTAACTGAGACAGCTGACAGCGGAAGTGCTCGCCTTGTCCACCGCAGAGGTCATCATGAACACTCACCACAGCAGGCCACCCCTCTCATCAAGATGGGACCAGCACTGTCAGCAGCCAAGGGCCCAACGTCTGTTTGAGGACCCCGGCTTTGTGAATCATGGCCGGCCTAAGCTTAGAAAAAAGAGAGAAGAAAAATAAGAGGGGCTGCCACCTTCCCCCACCCGAGAACTGCCCATGACCATCAAAGCTCTGTAAGCTGGAATTTGACACAGCTAGTGTTAGCCTTTGCAGTAGTGACAACCAGCTGCTCCTGAGAATTTGTGTATTAAAGCAAGGGCACGCTTCTGGGATACTGCGTGGTCCTCACGAGCCTCTGCTGTGACACTAGAGACAAATGGTCTTCCCAGGGCCTGACTCGGATGCAATGCAGCACTCCGAATATCCAGGAATACGCCACTCCTAGCCAAGAGAGGAAGATGTTGAAATGCGTTTCCAGCCAGGGTGGTAAGGACCCCAGTGACAGCCAGTAACATTTAAACCCTAATACAAACTAATTCAATAATTGAATTAATTTCATGCATTCCGAGTGCATATCATCATAGTCGGGTTACTTAACACCCTGCCTAATTATCTAAAGGTAATTGAGGTTTTTCTCATGTAAATATGCAACACTGAATCATTAATGCAGCCCCAGAAAATTACCTTCATTTTAAGAAGTTTTAATTATCTTGGTCTCATTACTGACAGCCACAGATTCCAGATCGTTCTCAAGCGTCCCCACTACCTTTTCTCTAGCCAGAGCCTGCCGTTCTGGTGGGAAGCTGTTTTGGAAGGTGGTAAGCTGGGAAAGACAATGCGACAATCATTTCTGTAGTGTTTTATTTGTGGATAAAACTTGAGAGGACTCAGAACAGACTGCGGTGTCCATACAGTAACACAGAAAGTGTCAGTCGCAAGATAAGCACCCAGTTTACATCTAAATGAGTCTCTCGGGGAGCCAACAACTCTTGAGCAGAATGGGAGGGGGCAGAGGCAGGCATGGGACTGGTTATTTCTTTAAAACCATCTCCCTTGAGCCCCAGAGAATGCTGTGAGAGAGTCAACAGCATACTGTGAAGAATAGAAAAAAAGCGTGCATTCTGGAAGTCAGAACCATATCAGTGTCCTGACTTTGCTGGCAACACTCTGACAACTCCCTCAGCGTCCTGAGCATGGCTGTGTCTGTTCCCTTCCACAAGTGTCACGGAATCAGCAGCCTCATCAGGCTGAAGTAAGGAGGTAAACAAGATGTTTCATAAAAATCATCTATGAATGTGTCCCTTGCTCTTGTGCTCTTCCCCCTAAGACTCAGTTCCTGTGTTCAGCTTCATGGAAGCCAGATGTCTCTTGAAATTGTTGGCAAGGGCTCAGCCTCCCTGTTTCCATCCTACACAGTGCCTCTGGCGCACGGACACAGAACATTTGCCCCTCTTCGATTGCGTCATCTTGGCGCCAGCTTTGCCTTTCTCCTGTTTTGAGGGAATTTTGAATTTTTGTATCAGCCTACTATCATATTAAATATCCTTCACCATGTTATGTCATTGAAAAATCTGATAAGTGTTTCTCCTATGTCTACTTTAATGCCAATAATAATAATAATAATAATAATAATAATAATAATAAACAACGTTGAATGAAGCAGAATCCAGGGCCACGGCCCTGTGACATTCAATCAGTGGTCCCCCCTACAGGTTGTGACAGAGCCATCAATCAAACCTCTTGGGTGCCGCTGTACCCCCAGCTGTGAATCCACTTAATTTTTCACTCACAAACCCACCCGCGCCTAGGTAATGGAAGACTCCGTCAAGTGCCTTATCAGAAGCAAAGACACTATATCTCTGCCCTTCACCCAGTCTGTCAGCTTCATTCTAATAACTCTGCCAGGGGGGAAAAAGGGAAATTAACACAGTTCAGCAACACTTATTTTTAATGAGATCGTTGAAATTTTGAATGGTGCGTGAGTGGCTGGTGATGCAGAGCTATTGGCAGGGAACAGATTCGTGGCCAGCCACGGAGCCACTGTGGAGCGGCCATGGCATTATAGCAATGAACCTGCTAAGTTCTAGGAGGGGGCCCAGCGCTTCCAGTTCAGCAGCTGGGTTAATCAAAACACTGAGTGAAGTTTGCCGTCTCAAGACCCCTTTTTCTCCAGACACAGTGCTAAGTCTCGTTGAATTCTGGTTTTCCCCCGAGAAATAAGTACTGCTTTTTAACACCTTCATTTTGGATGAGCTTGGAAATGCTGAAAGAGGTTAATCCATTGACCCAAAATCCAGAAGCATGACTCACACCCAAGTTGCCGTGACTCCAAGACCTGCCCTGAATTAACTGTGCCCTCCTGAGCTGTCTCTGTGCCGCAGGGGTGTTGGTCTCATTTGACTGAAGCGGGAACAAGAACATGTTATGCCTCCCAGTCTATCAGTGTATGGTAGGAGGATTGAACACTGCGACCAAAGACTCCAGCACAGATCATCTTCAATATGTCCTTTCCTACTGTGTGGTACCCAGAAGCCTGACTTAGCGATGCTGCTTGTTAGCACAGTGAACCCAGTAGAAGAGGAATTTCTGAGGGCCGTTTGGGTTGGGATCAACCTGACCCCTGACAAAATAGTCTCTGTGTTATGAGAGGCAGGATGCCTGAGGTTGTCACCAGCGACACTAGCAAGGCTGGGTCTCCACATTGGCTTTCCGGTTGTCTCCCTCCACCCCACTTCCTCTCCCTGCCCTGACACATGCTTTCTGTGTTTAGGTGGATTAAGTTGCGGTCAGTCTTCCATCCTCTCCCAATGACTCTTCTTGAACTAGAAAGCCACAGTGACTATATTTTACTCTACCCTAAGACTGGAGGGTCTCATTATCACCACCTGTTACCCTAAAGAGAGAGCCACGTTGGCCTCAGAGATCACTGTACCCTGCAAACATACACACTTAGAAAAGATCAGCATTGTTACCAAAGTACATTGGCTTGAAAGATTTACACCCTCGGGAATATGCCCATATACGAGTAGTGAGTGCTAGTTTTATTGTACACATGTAACAAGAAATGTGCTTCCCATCCATTAGCCTCCAGCTAAACAGCCCAGTGTCCAGAACAAAGCTGCCCTCTGGCTTACAGTTCCCTTTATTCCCTTAATATGCACTGAACATGCTATAGCTTAGATTACATCCACCTGACGAGTATTCCAGAATTACCAAGGTGTCTCTGGGGCAGCCCAAATTACATCTTTGAGAAATGACCTCATTTGTACGGCCCTTTCTGAATACTATATGCATTCTCCGAGTATTTTTTTCTAACAACTTTATTAAGCAACTTAATTGCAGATAATAAAATCACCATTTAAACTCTATATTTCAATACGTCTCGGTCAACATACTCAGCATTACCTGAAAGCTTCTCGTACCCATTGGAAGTCAGTGGCTGCACCCAGTTCTACACCAGGCCAGTGGGTCACCATTTGTTACTGATGTGTTCACTGATGGATGGGACATTAATCTCTTTGCAGTTGTCAGCTGTTCTGAAAAATGTCACTTAGACGTTTATGTTCACGTCTTTGTACGGACATGTTTCCATTTCTCTTGTGTGAGCTCGCTGGGCTACATTTTTCTGAAAGCAACTGTGGTCCTTTATATTCCAAATGGCCCTGTGTGGGCTCCCAGATTTACCAGCACTGGGTCTTGTCTGACATTTTTATTTCAGTCTTTCTAGCGGCTACTTAGCGATCCCCCGGTTTTTGCTACTCTGTGACTCTCCAGGAGATGAAGATGCTATGGGATGACAGAGGGATCGATGCAAGAAAGGGAATTATAAGAAAGCCTTCACTGCCATTACCCTAGGGGTTCTTTCCCATCTTGAACTTGTCCTCGGGACTGACAACATCTACTTAAGAGCACATTTTTGTTGAAGCCTTATATGGACTGAATATGTGAGTGCCAAATTCTAGCAAGCAGTAGTGTCTGGGCTAAGTCCAATCCTGGGATATGTTTCTAGAGCTTTACTTCTAGCTACCATTAGATAGATTTTTATCTCCTCCTACATCAGATTCTTTTTATCAGAGCCTCTGACAAGAAAAGGAATTTACAGGATTGAGATCACTGCCCCCTTTCAATGTTCTGTCTCTGATGGAAGGCGTTATATGCCACTAAGGTTACTGAAGAGTGAGAAGACAAAGCAGAAAAGACCATTCATAAGCCAAAAATCGAATAAACCGCTCCTTGCTTCCCGGGAATTGTCTCTTGAAGATTTGGTTTCTCTTAAAAGCTATGTTTTGCAGATATGAGTATATTATCATCTTTTGTATATTTCAGTTCATCTTGTACATGCAAACCTCGGCTAATGAGCTCTGGTGACAATCAGTTTTCAAACTGAGAGAGTCAATTGTGCTCTACAATTGATCTCAACAAGCTGGAAAATACCCAAAGTAGCTGTAAAACCTTGCATGGTTAACAAACCTAAGCAAATCAGTGGTCTCTGCTTTCTGAGATGCATTAACAAAAGCGCAGAGCGATTTGCAGCTTCCACTTTCAAATGCCATTAGCACATCAGCACATGGACAGCCTTAGGGGTGGAGCATGACACCAGTCCTGCTTTCTATTTAAACTAGTTTTTCTTGCAATAACCCCGATGGTTGGCTTTGCACAGTGCAGCCCAGTTTTCCCTACAAAAACCTAACTTGCTGCAAGGTGTACTTAAAAGTAAACTTACAGGGAAATTAGAAACTGATTGGCTGGTTTGTTGTGGGTTCTTCTTCATCCTCTAGAGCCCTGTTTATGGTAAAATATAATCAGAAAATTAGTACCTTCATCAAGAGGTAATTCAGGGAGCTTTACAAATAAACCTGAGATCCCCATTGATTACAAAGAAGGCTTTGTACCTTCAAAACCCTTAAATGCTCGAGGCAATTATTCCATTACGCTCTCTCTTTCTACGAGATTATTGCATTCCCCCATGATTAGTATTTCCTGTTTATTGAGCCAGTCTGTCTTCAGAAGCACATCCCTGTTGCTCACTCTTTGCTCTCTGCAGAGCTGTGTCCTCGGGGAATGCCTTTCCTTCCTGCGGGTTACTAGTAACCCTTGCCATCTGCCTACAAACTGCTATTGGGTAGCTAATTAGTAGGTGTGGTCTTGAATGGTAATGAACAAGGAAAGCTCGAGCTTGGGTTTTGTAGATGGAAGGTGGAAGTCAGGAGTGGAAGTCAGGAGGAGTTAGAGCCGCGCCAGGTGAGGAAGGGGAGACTGGCTGGAAATTAAGGTGCTGGAGTCTAAGAGTAGAGAATTCTCCAGAGCAGAAAGGGAGAGACTAAGATAACGGATGTTTTCCTCTTTGTTTTTGGTTTTGTCTTGCCTGCTTTACTAGTCTACTTTAGAAGGGATCCGAGTTGAGGCCTTAGGGTCCACCTAGGAGGTGTCCTTGTGTGCTAGATGCTGTGAAAGACCCTAGGGCCCAAGGGTACTTTGTGTGATTTCCCAAAGTTTATAGTGTACTTGGTCAGGTAAGGGGTGTGTGTGTGTGAGAGACAGAGAGACAGAGAGACAGAGACAGAGAGATAGAGACAGAGAAAGAGAAATAGCCGTACATGCCAAGACTTGTATCTAGTGTCAACAACAGCCCACGAACACCAGGGAAGTTCAGAAACACAGTCTATATAATACACATTGAGGGAAGTTTTAGTTGTGTCTTGATTGCGTCTTTGCAAGATTCTCTTAGAGTAAGAGAAGCAGGAACGTTTTAGAACATGCAGTGCATACAGAAACAATGAGAGAGAAATCTGGAGAAGTAAAAGGCCTGGTTCTTGATCTAAAATCTACCCAGAGAAATGCATAGCAATACACTGAAGCAACAAGGGTAATACTCAAAATATTGCTCCTGGGGTTATTTAAGGAGAAGAGAGAACGTTTTAAGTTTCCATTATACTTAAAGGGAAATCATAGCAGAGCAGAGTGCTCCAGAGTCTCTAGAGCAACTTCCTAGTCATCTTCACCCAACCGTCTGGAGTCCCTTTAGGCTGGGAAGCCTGGATAGATAGAAATATTTAGATGGATGGATGGATGGACGGACAGACAGACAGATAATTGTGAGGGGAAGAATAGCTACACACACATATACTTTTTCCACCTTATATTTAGTGTCCTAAAACCCTGCATGATTTCTCTTCTTTGTGGCTCACAGATTATGTAACATTGTAATTGCATGTGCCAGATAACCGGTGAGTGCTCACTGAATGAAATATCTGATCTCCAAGGTGTAAAAGGCCAGGTAGCTGGGAAAACAATTCAGAATCAAACGTCACAACTTTCTGCTTCAGAAGTCCCTCAGCCCCTACTCTTCCAGCTGTGTGTCATTGAAGTCCACGTCCTGAGAGAGAAAATGTCAGGGTCAGCAAATGGATACAAGAATCTCTGGATTTGTGGGCTCCTCAAGCGCTTCTGTGGGAAGTGCACTTTCTCTCTTCAGTGGGACATGTGCTTCCACATTTAGCCTCAGTTTTAGTTCTGTACATGAGAACAAACCACGTGAACTTCCACCTCAGAGCCCACCCTCGGCCCTCATGCATAGCTTCCCCTCCTCGGCACTCCTGACACTTGGTTCAAAGAGGTCATTCAGGAAACAGACAGCTCCTGCAGACTTGCATGAGAGCTGTTCTCTCTTTAGCTGGAAGCTCTCTAGAGAGAATACAGAGGACAAGTCACCCAGACAATATACAAGAAAGGTCCAAACGCAGGAGGACTCTCTTTTCTCCTCTTCATAGATGTGAAAACCAGAAAGAAAAAGAGCACAGTCCACGGCAGCGATGACCAGAAAGCCCACCGGTTCGGCGCTGCTGTGCGTCTGATCCCTAGAGGACTTAAGCTGCGTGCTCTTTATCGCATTTGTCCGCTAAACCCAGACTCCAAAACACAGCAAATGCAAGAGGTGACCCTGAAGAACGTGATGTGGGTATGTGATTTCCCCGGGGGATGTAGTCCAGCCAGCAATGATGGGATTGAGATTTCAGCAGGACGTGCAGACTGTTGCCACCTGACGTCTCTCCGTGACTCACGTGCATTCTCATGGTTTTAATTAGTATATTCCATATCGTGTCCATTCAAAACGACAATGTAGATGGAATTGGTAGGATAAGAGTATATTTCAAAGCATGTGGAGTACTTGATATTTAGAAAAGAAATACCAACAAGGGGATGGTTAAGGAATTGAGAAATGCTGCTATGAACCAGTATGTTGAGTTACTTTAAATGTCTATTCAGACTTGTATATGGAGAAAAGTTCCTTGACTTTGATATGAAGTGAAAATATCAAGGTGAAAGGTGACCTTACAACTGTGATAAAACAAAGAAGTTTTCTGAACTTCTCTTGCATCTGTCGACACTTGGTACAGCCTGGCACGTATGCTAAATGTTACTAGCTTGGGGATAGCCAATATGCTTGCTTTTTGTATTTTGTATTTCATAAAGTATCTAGAATGGGAAAGTAGCACTGTTATTATAATCAAAGCATTGTTTAATTTTTAAAACGCAGGCAAATCGGCACATTACACCACATTAAATTTAACATGTTTAATTTATATCACATTTATTTTAAAAAGAAAAAGTCTACACACACTAACTTTCGGCTTTACTCTGACATATATTCTGATGCGAGCCATTCAGTGCAAGCAGAACGTCACGATGCTGTCTGTCTGGCAGAATTCTCCCAGCTACCCCTAGACATATAAATGACAGTCTCATAATGTTACAGTGTTGTCACCCAGCACGGATATGCTCCTACTGCCCAACCTTAGGACAGAGTTTCTGAGGCTATCCTCTTTAATTGACAATGTAGAAAACTCCAAGAGGCCCATGGTGTTTGGACACAATGACCAATGTGATCATAACCGTCTTTCAAATATATAATAACATTGATCCCCTCTTCCTCTCGTTTCTGCCTTTGATTCCTTATCTAGACCCGTTTCCTCTTGGTCCATGTTCCTCTGCAATAAGGACCACTTTCTCATGTATATGTAATTATTTTCTTCATTAATGGTTTGACAGTTCATCTCTTTCTGCCCAGTCTTTTCGACCTTAGAAACTCCATAAGTCATTTCCCTTTGGTATCCTCCAAATGATCTGTGACAAAAACCTAATACTTTGTTAGTTGAGCTGAATTGTCTCAATATCTTAAAATAACCAGATGTCCAAAATGTTTCCCTTGCTTTGTCTTTTTACTTTCATTGGGTCCAAAATAATGTTCATAGGATGCTGTGAAATTCTCCTCTAATACATAGCTACTGTTGCAGGCTTTCAAAGGAAGGTTGGCTTGCAGATCCTAGGTGTCTGGGATTTCACTGCTTCAGAGCTCCAATTACAAGATGCGAGAAGCTGTTCTCACTCAAGCCAGACCAGATTGCCTTGGTCTTTTAAACCGTCTTTCATTGGAATATTCTGTAATTGCTCTGCCAGTTGGATGTCTCTCAATCAACCTGAGAATTTGGAAGCCAAAAGTTACATGCCTTCTCTATTACTCTGATATTAGCTAATTTGGGTTGCATCCTGGGGAATGCTGGAAAGTTCTTGCCCTTTGCTCTTTGCTATGAGACTTGTCAAAGAAATGAGTTGTTCTAATGCTTTCTGGTGGTTGGGACTCACTAGGAGAAGCCCCCACTTCAGTACAATTATGGCATGATCAATGGCATGGCTGCGGCCAGAAGGTATGGAAGGAACAGCCGGAAGAGAAGCTTGGCGAGCAGTCAGTAGTGGCTGAGGGCTGAGGAACCCTTCCAAGCCTTGACACCTGTGGGCAGCATGACCCACAGGTTCCTCAGTATTTCCGAGTCTCAGGTTTGACATCATGCAAATGAGAATGCCTAGGTTGCCTTAAGGATTGGATGAGGCATGTGTGCACACTTGGCACACTTTCTAGACCTGTGCAGGCGCCGTGGATGCTGCCACAGTCTGATTTCACATGTGCATCGATCCTCCTGTGTTTAGAAGAGCCTTGTTTCCTTGGTATCATCCATAACCTATGGCTCTTACAATCTTTCAGTCTCCTCTTCTGCAAGATTCCCTGAGGCATTTGATGGAGACATTCCTTTCGGGGCTGAGTGTCCCAAAGTCTCTCACTCTCTGCACATCACCCACCTCTTTATTGATTCCCATCTACTGCAGATGGAAGCTTCTCTGATGCTGGTAGAGCAAAGTACTGAACTTTGAGTGCAGCAGAATGTCATTGGGGTCATTTTACTGCTTCATTCCTCTAGTGAACATCAGTATTTGGTTTTCCCCTAGGTCTCAGGCATATCTGATCTCAGGTTCTCGGCCACCTGAGCAGTATCAGGGATGGGTTCTATCTCATACAGTGGGCCTTAAATCAGATCAGATCTTGGTTGGCTACTCCCATAAACTTTATGCCATTATTGCACTAGCAATATTGCAGGCAGGACACCGTGGTAGATTGAAGGGTTTGTGACTGGATTGGTGTTTACCTTTCTCCTTTGGGAGTGTGCAGCGTACCTTCCAGTACCATGAACACTAGTCAGTAGAGGTGAAGGCTCTAGGTACAACTCTTGTTACACCTTCCTCCCTTCCTCTCTCTCCTGCCCTCCCTCCCTCCATGTTTGTGTGCATGTGTGTGTGTGTGTGTGAGAGAGAGAGAGAGAGAGAGAGAGAGGGAGAGAGAGAGGTTTCTCTCTGTAGCCGTAGCCTTCTGACCTGGAGTCTAGAACTCACTACATAGAGTAGGCTGGCCTTAAGCTAGGAGTGGTTCTCCCCCTTTGTCTATCAAGTATCGAGATTACTGGTATGGAAACCACCACACCCAGCCTCATGCCCTTCCTCTTTATCTTTCCGATGACCTTGCCCATCATGGGCAACAACGTCCCCTTATGTTATTGATGGAAAACTGAGGCCAGAGGAGTCAGGTCACTTGACCCAAACTTGAGTGTGAGAGAGGAAACCAAACGAAGCAGCATGAACACTGGGTCCAATCACTTGCTGGAAAAAAAAAAGAGGTGGGGATTTTAGGGGAACAGGAATAACATCTAATAGAAGCTTTTGGCAAAGTAATAGAGAATAAGAATAAAAGGGAATAAGAGGGGGCTGGAGAGATGATTCATTAGTCAAGGCACAGGCTGCTCTTCCAGAGGTTGCAGGTTCGATTCCCAGCACCCACATACTTCACGACCATCTGTAACTCCTTCTTCTCGCATCCTTGGGTACCAGGTGTGCAAGTGGTACAGAAATACACAAGCAGGTAAAAACAAAAAACCCTACACACATAAAATAAAACAAAATGAAGTGTGTTTAGACTTGCAGACTGTCTTGGGAAAAGATGAGTGTTGTGTGTTTTCTGAGATGGAGGAATCTTTGGTCCTAATGCTCAGAAAATGAAACAGTACAAGGATATAAGGACATTTCTCTGGCTGCGGTAGGTAATGCTGCCTTGAGTTATGAGCACAGGACTATACTTCATTAGCATATTCATAATCTGCATGGAGGATTCAGTTGGAGCGCTCGTCCATGTAGTGAAATGCCGAGCTGGCTAATAGAAATGCAGAAAGACAGCACCAGGCCGCGTGAGTAGGCAGAAGGATGGCAGATGGGCTCCTGCGGGGACAACTGGAAGATGAGGAATTTAGGGAGAAGCGATCCAAACCAATCTCCCAAGACTACGGGGATTTGAACTATCCACTACAGCAAAATATTTGACGGCCAATACGCACCTTTGTCTCATGTAGATATTCATAATCACACTGCATCTAAAAGACCAGCCCTCCATCGGGCCGACTGAAAAGGGACATCCATAAGAGGTCATTAAAAGCAGAAAACAGTATGCCGCTCAAACTGACAGCCGTGGTTCGCTTAATGCTGGAATAGCCTGAGCCGTGTCTC